>JAPYZI010000088.1:0-91225 GCA_030523105.1 Ophioninae sp. A BG-2022a | reverse complement strand
ACCATCGATTTTTGCAAATTTTTCCATACATACCCCTTTGCGTTTTTTTTAGCGATTTTTCAAGTGGCTTTTCCGGGGAAACTATGAGAGATATCGATATGAATCCAACGCCATTATTTAAGTTAGGCAAAAACCTTTTCCAAACTCACCAATTAAACCTCCATAGCATATAAGAAGCTTACTCTACGGCCTTTTGAAATATCGTGATTTTTGTGATTCCGGAAAAGATGGCCGGGGGAAGTCGAAAATTTTTTTTTTCGTTTTTAAACTCTTAAAAGGGTATATTCAATCGGAAATTTCCCGCTGATCACGAATATGCCCGAGTTTTTGCCGCAAGTGCAAAGTTAGAGTGGGAAAATGGGAAAACCGGTTCTAGAATATTCTTTCGACATTTTACCCTCGAAATTTTGGGTTTTCTTGGAAATAAATGGTATATTTGTGTTCAGGGGATCAAATTACATCGAAATGGACCAATAAAAAAAATATTAAAAATCCAAAATTTTCTTGGGTTTTTGGGCAAAAATTTTTTGTTCACTAAATCATTCGTAACTTTTTTTTTTAATCATTAAAATTCGATGATTTTTCGATTTTTGGCAGAATTTCAAAGTTGGACCATCGATTTTTGCAAATTTTTCCATACATACCCCTTTGCGTCTTTTTTTTCGGTTTTTCAAGTGGATTTTCCGGGAAAACTATACAAGATATCGATACGATTCCAACGCCATTATTTAAGTTAGGCAAAAAGCTTTCCCAAACCCACCCAATGAAAGTCCATAGCATAAAAGAAGCTCACCCTACCACCTTTTGAAATTTCGTGATTTTTGAGATTCCGGAAAAGTAACCTGGGAGGTCGAAAATTTTTTTTCTTCTATTTTTAAGTATTAAAAGAGTATATTTGATCGAAAATTTTCCGCTGATTACAAATATGCCCGAGTTTTTGCCAAAAGTACAAAATTAGTCTGGACGAATGCAAAAAACGTTTCTAAAATATTTTTTAAATATTTTTCCCTAGAAAAATATCCCTACAAAAATAATTTAGCCATAAAAATTAAACTTAAAACATAAATAGATTTACTGTGGAATTGACTTTACATACATCCTTAATACAATGGAAGCTTTTCGCCCTCATTATCCGAATCAGAGCGGATATTCGTACTTCTATTTCTACAATTTCCAAAATAATTCGTGAAATTTGCCTTTTGCGACTACGCGGTATTATCGACACTTCCGTGAAAAATACCAAAGGGAATTGTCTATTCGAGTTTATACTCCCACTAATATTTGACGGGCAATTACTTTTTGTTTTATGAAACAATAAAGAATTCAACAATTCTTTTGTTTTTGTTCGATTTTTTAATCCGTCAATTTTGGTGTTTTCATCGACAATCTCCGATCTTAATTCAAAATCTTGGCTTCTAACTCGCAATTTTGGGTTTCAATCTTTAAACGAAATAAAATTAAGAGAATTGTAGATATATTTCATACGTTTCTTCAATTTATAATCCGGCACTTTTTGGATTTTATGATCCTATTACTGTACGATCAAATTTAAAAATACTAAAGTTTCATGAGGTCCGAGAATCACTAGAGAATATATACAATATCCACATCTGACGCTGTTTCTCTTTTTCCCATAAACTCTAGCCTGGGACGCCGTGATGCGAGAAATACCAGCGACGACAGCAACCGGCCGGGTACAGTACTACAGTGGGCAGTGAAACCACGGATACTAGCGACGTGTGCGAGGAGAAAATAAAATAAAAATAATTTTAAAAAAGAAACAAACCAACAAAACGGAAACGCTTTCCACGAGCGCCGTGAACGAACAAAGTGAAAGATCGATGACATCGACGAGACCGTCACGTGGATACGGTGTTACCGCGGAGTAAAGTGACATCTTTTTTTTTTCCGACGCTCTCGCTAACGCCCGTGCAGAGGTCTCTCATCCGCGATGAACGGCAGAAACAAAAGACTCACGAAGCATAAACGTACCAAACGTGTCTAAAAGATTTCTTAAAAAAAAAAAAACATCACAAAAAAACAAAAAATGGTGAAAACGGTTTGAAAAAAAATGTAAAAAGGAAAGAAAAAAATAATGCTTACGGATAACCCTGATCGTGTAAAGTTGGAACGACGGTAGTGTTACGTCAGGGAAGCTCGATCGTCCGAGGGATTGAACTTTCCTCGACGTTCGAAAGCTAGAAAACGAAACGTGTACATAAAGAAAAAAAAAAGAATCCGAACTCTTCACGTCGAATCGTGTATAAGCTTCGAGAAACAAGTTTTCTTTTCTTTTTCATTCTCCGTCGCGAACGAACCGCGAGCTCCTCTTTTATGCCACGCGAAACCCGACGGTTTTCTCGCCAAGAACTCCTTTTCGAGCCTGCTCGAGATGACTCACGAGTCAAGTGCGAAAAGAAAAAAAGGAAACGTTTTGTCGAATCCCATTGTGAGAAACAAACTCGAAGGTTGGAAAAAAGATGTGAAAGCAAATGAAATGGACAAAATGTGGAGAAAAGGGGAAAAACGTTTAGTGTAAATATTTCGAAGAAAAACAAAAAAACAGCGTACGAAGAGACTAGAGAAAGGTTTTTGTTTCTCCAAATTCCTTGATGCGCGCGCGTGTGTAAGCCCGATGAAAACAAAAACGGGTTGAAGAGGAGCCGGGGGATGCATGCTGGTCATTCGTTTCGCGCGAGTATATATATATTTTTTTTCATTCTCGAGATAAAAACACACGCGCCTCGACGCGATCCTCTATTGACACGTCGGCACGAACGAAAACGTTTGAATAGAAGAATAAAAAAGAAAAAATAAAAAGAAACGAAAGTGGAAAAAGGGAAGTGTCGAAGAATGAGAGGAAAAGGAATATGAGTTTGAAGGAATCGCGGCGAAGACACTGGTTTGTCTCGCGAGAAAGGTCTAGAAAAAATATACAAATGATTGAGCGCTTAAGAAAAACAAAAAAAAAAAGAATCCTTATATCCATGTATATACCATACCGATATACATTTTGAAAAAGTCAATTCTTCGGGCGTAGCGATCGGCCCGTTGAATTTTTCGAATAGTCCCGATCCGAGAGTAAAGAGGGCTGAGAAACCCTTCCGCCCTCGTTAACAGGACCATTCGACGTTTGCCTTTACGTGTAAAAAAAAAAACGAGAAACTCAAATAACGAACCAGACACAATGAAAAGAAACTATTGAAGGGTGCGATATAAAAAAAGATGGATTATGAAGAGACAAGAAAGAGTAACGAGAAAGTGAGGCCATAAAGTGGTTTCCGCGATCGACTTTGGGACGTTTGCGTACTCGACCGTCACGCGCGGACCTTTCGGACCTTCGTGCATATGCAAATGTGTATATATACATATATAGCTCTTTATGTGTGTTTCCACGTATATATATATATCTATGCACTTGTATACATGGATATCGATGTGTGTATATATACATATACACATATACATGAAGATGTCTCGGATTGACAGGGAAAAAGAACAGGTGGAGCCGCATCTTCCATCTGCGGTAAACGTTTGACGATTCAATAGCGGATTCGCGCGGTTGGACGACATCTCGGGACAAAACGGACACGATGAAAAAAAAAGCAAGAAAAAAGGATTACGACGAGTTAGAAAAATGCTTGAAACTTGAAGTGACTTTGTGCAGTGCGAGCGAGGACGCGAATGCGTGCACGGAACATTGCGATGTAGCGAGCACGCGCGTGCGAGCGTGATAAATGGGCGCAGTGTTTTTATCGAATACAAAAAAAAATGGACTTGCTTATTTAAATAACTAATAAAAATAAAAGTAACTAATAAATACTGAATACTATCAAAGATGAAGAGAGACGAAAAGAAGAAAAGATTTAAAAAAAGAAAAAAAAACAACAAAACAAAAGAAAAATAAAATTAAGCGAAGCAAAGTAATTGAGATAAACGATACACGCTTGTGATTCTACGACTCGGACTAATATTAAATGGCGGATGTGATCGGACCGAGTTGTAACCGCTAGTTGTTTTCCACACGAAGCTTGCTGTTCGAACACGTCGTATACGCGTATACATATTTACATATGCACACATTTATATGTGTATACGTGTACGTATGTATATCTTTCTTCCATTTGATAAACATAATATTTCGCGATTTCGTTTGGCGTTTAATCGTGCGATGGAAATCCAAACCAACAAAATTATATTTCAACCGTAGCGTTGTTGCCTTTTTATTTTTTCGTTTCTTTTTGTTTTTTTTTTTCGACGCGACACAAGTGTTGAACGCGTCTCAAAGTTTGTCGCATCTTCGTTCTTACTCGTTTCATCATTGAAGTTTTTCGAGTGTGCAAAGACGCGAGAAAAATATGATCGACGCGAAGCTTCGACAACCTGCGTACGACTCTCTTTGTATTTTTCATTGGCTGAAATTCGTGCAGTTCGTCGTATCGTTGGCCTAAATCGCGCGAAGGATTACGTGATCGTTGTGAATTTTTGTTATTCGAAATTCGTTCGAAAGAAAAGAGAGAAAAAGAAAGAAACGAGCAAAAACATTGTATTACTTTCAGACAGTCAAGTTTCTTCGCTGTCTCTTACGGTCAACCCGCTGGTTGGGTTGAACGAGTGAAAGAAGTGATAGAAAAGAACGAGCGAAAAAGTCCGCGGAATCTCTACGTTCATTGAGCGTTCCCAAGCTCGAAACGAATAATGAGAATCGCTTTTCTTTTTTTTCTGTTTCTTTTTTTTTTATTAGGGACAGGCAAAACTTCATCGAAATAATCCGAACGTGCATCTTTTTAATCGTTTCACCTTTAAACATTTTCATATATAAATATATATTTATCAACGATCGTATCGACTCTTTCATTCGAGGAGAATTTATTGTTTTTTTCTTTTTTATTTATTTTCTCTCTCTCTCTCTCGCGCTTTTCATGATAAACCTTCATTTTTTCTTCCCACGTTTAACGTTCCAATTTCGATATATACGAAAACAAACAAAGCGAAAACAAGTGCAGTTCGAACAGTAAACTAGTGAACAAAGAAAAAAAATTATAAAACGATGAAAAAAAAAACACACACAAAAACAAAACAAAATGTGCAGTTATATGAGAGATTGCGACGACTTTGCGCCGGAACAAAAAAAATTGAACGGACAAAAACCATACCGAGACAAAATAAAAAAAAACGAAAATTGAAAAAAAAAGAGAAAACGACGCGAAGCTATCCCTGGTAAATTTTTGCGTGAGAGAATGTGGTGTATCATCCGTTTAGAATTAATGATAATTAATCCATATTAATTAATCCATTGGGAATCGCTATATACTTATTTTCTTCTTACTCGAGCCCCCCCCCCCCCTCCTGCCTTCCCGTTTTGTTTTCTCTCCTTTCTCGTGTGAAAAATCTCGGAGTCTTGTCCGTGTACGTGCGTGTAATGTGTACGTGTGTCTGTATATGCAAGAAAGAATGACAGTTTTCTTTGTTATATAGCATAAGGTTTTGTTCGGATCTTATAAGGAAAATAAAAAGTGTGTGTGTGGAGAACGAAAGTAGAGAGAGAGAGAGAGAGAAAATGATATCGGTCAGAGCTGGCAACGCGGCCGAAAACGAATAGATCTTGGGAATGTTGAAAATGGAAATATACGAGTCCTGTTGCATAGTGAATGTAAATGGACGAGAAAAAGGGAGAAGAAATAAATATATAGAAATATATATATATTCACGCTTAAGGCATAAATGATCATAGTGATTCTTTCGATCGGTGAATTCTACAATCGACACACGAATATAGTTATAACGACCGAAACCTTTATTTATAGTGTTTTTCTAATACAAACCAAAATAGTCTTTTCTTTTCTCCCCATTTACATTTTCGAGAGGTCATCCAGATTTTTTCTTTGAACGTTTGATTTTGTTAATGCAAAAGAAAATTAAAAATTCTCTCGAGGGCTCTGAGTATATCTCGCTCGAGTGTGCAAAAATAAAGAACCGGAAACATTGATGAAAAACATGTCAAGCGAGAGTCGATTATCACAATCTTTTGCGTCAAAAGTTACGAAGAATCGAGTACGAAAAGAAAATAGGGAAACATCCGGGGAATATCCATGGTTTTTCCAATGTGCAAAAGGGTACTACACTATTCAGAAAATTATTTTGTTACATTCGCACTTTGGTTACACTTGTAAAAAAAAATACTGGAAGATTGTTTCGAACAATTTTCTCCAGGATGAAATTTTTGTTTCTCGCAGCAAACCGAGCAGTTATGAAGTTTACAATGTTTCCCTCCGTTCTTCTTTCTTTTTGACTCTTTTGCGCGGAGTCTCTTGTCCCGCGAGTTGAATGTTCATGCGAATCGTCCATTTTCTCGTTAAACAAAATGTCGAACAACGTTTAGGTGTGCTTCACATTTTTCTTCCTGTTTTACTTCCTTTTTGTGTTTTTTTTCTGTTTTCGATGAGCGTCAAACGTTTAACCTGAAGCAAAACCACGAGCATGCGTAAAAGTACTTGATCATAACATTGTGAATACGATTTCGTCGAGAATCAGAGGGAAACGAACGAAAATAAAAAAGCTTTAACAAAAAAACGGAAGATTGCTCATGATACAAGGGCATGAAGAAACGGCGTGTTTGAAGATTGAATAAATTCGAATAAATGATTATGAGAGGCCCGATTACGATCGTTCGTACAAATTGTGCTATTCTCTCAATGCTGTACACGGTAAACGAATTACGCATCCGGTCCTCGTATTCCGAAAATGTCGATCTGGTGAATAAAAAATGCATAAACATCTTCGACCTGTTGATACGTAATTGTATATTCAACTTTGACAGCCAAATAGATATAAGTACGTTTACGAGGCCTGTTTGTGTGTATGTGTGTGTGTGTGCAAATCGCGATTACAACGGATTTACGGAACAACAATTGAAATTTATGAAGTTTTGCGCCAGCGATGAAAAAATGGATTTACCGAATCGATGAAACTCGGTACAAATTGAGAGACAAGAAAACTCGTCGCCCTTTTTTCGCGAAATAATCGCGCTTTTTCGTTCCTTTCGTATTTATTCGCGCACATTCACTTCGTTTCCTACGACCGTTTTCGTTTTTCGTTTTTCTTGTCATCGACATTCGATGTGTTGCATTTTCATTGTCGGGGAGAGTCGAGTCTTTGCGCGATGAATTTCGAAGCCGCGCTCGCTTGGTCGCCAACAAAATCCAACAACTTCTGGAAGAGTTGATGAGTTTCGAAAAACCGAATTTTGTAAAGGGTAAACCGTTTAAGTTTTCATCATTTACACGGTACGAAAGTTTCATGCACATCGAGTAGGGTTCTGAAATTTGGAATGGTGTTCGAGCGTCACTGATTTCCCGCCTCGCTGGAAGTTACTTATTTCTCCGACTTTTTTTACGTAACGGAAGTCCAATGAAAGTTGGACTCGGAAGTTTTTTAATTTTTCAGTCATCTCGTTCAACAACAAGCATCCTTCGGCTTCAGCGAACGCTCGACTCTCCAAAGCCTTTCTCAGTCGATTTCCCGTCTTCTGAAGAATCTATTCGTTCGTCGCGAAGCACCACCTAAATTCATTCCTTGTATATTCCTAAAAGACCACATTCGTCATTCGAGTCTGTCGAAAGAAACAAAATATTGACGAAAAAAAAGAATACGAAAGTGAATACAAGATCATAAGCTCCGATGAGTAATAAAAGTGTTTCTGAATCCATAAACCGCGAATCAAACGCCTATGTACGGATCTCCATACTCTTGAGTAAGAATGAAGACATTGACGAAGTAAAAATAACGATTCGAAGATCTCAAAAGATTTGCGTACCGAGCGTACAATTTGTTATTCACTGTGAAACAATCTTTTTCTGGTAAATGTATATATCGATGTAACGAAGGGGGAGGAAGGACTAGGCTGGGTATTTGAAAGTTAGCAGAAATGGGCGGAAAGAAAAAAAGAAGAAACTTATCGCTAATAATGATATTTACTGTCAAGCTACTCGAGTTGTTCGATCATTACGTTTACAATGTCACACGATACTGTTACAATTAGTTGGATCAAAACTGAAGATAACGAAAGAAAAAATGTAGAACAAATGGAAGCTATTGTGGAACGAGTGTGTACAGAGAGAGAGAGAGAGAGAGAGAGATAGAGAGTATGGGTTTGCTTGAGTGTGCAGCAATGACAGAAAGAAAGAGCGAGAGAGAGGCTGTGTTGCCCAGCTGTGGAGTGAATGTAAGTTGTGTTGTTGCCAACGTTTAGTGTGTTGCCAAAGTCCCTTGTTTGGGTAAAAAAGAAAGAAGAGTAAAAGGAGCATAATGCGGTACAAAGTAATATTCGTTACCTTTGTTAAGTGCCTTGAAATCATTCTGGCCTTCTTCAATTCGACAAATATCCTCTATTGAGATCGCGAACCTCGCCTAGCGATGATAAGAACAGCGCGATGATAAAAATTACCGTTATACAATTTACACTATGTATGTGCACACACGACAAACACACACGCGCACACTCGCACCAATTTCCTACAGAAGGCCCACCCGAAAGTGGTGAAGAAATTAGGAAAACAATGATTCTACGACCAACACTGTTGGTTTTTCATGTATGCTTGAAACTTGGAGCTCTCATCGATCCAAAGCATCTACAAAGGTTTCCTATACTACTTCTGTACTGTATTTGCCACTGACGTTACGTATCTTGGGCCCAGATCGAAAGATCATGTTTCTTTTTTTCCACTTACCCCCGCCCTTCAACCGCTGCCACTGGTCGTCCTTACGAAATCCAATAACGCAATCCAAAAAGCAAAATACACGTGGGTTCGGAAAGTCAGGGTTTCAAAATCGAATGCCTGATTAGAAAAAACGTGTAATACGCGCGTGCTTATGTCTTCGACCAGTATAAACAATCCGTGAAGCTATCATCGCCCATCGTTAAATGTTTCATTGTTTCGTCTTCTCCCGCTAGTCTCCATCGATACGTAACGTCCATCCGCGTCACTTAAACTTAATTTGTTACTAATATCGAAACCTCAAATCCATGCAAAGCTGAAGAAACAAACAGGAGAGAAGAGAAGAAGAAAACGAAATGTGTGAAGAATAGCAGAGAAAAAAAACTAATGTATTAAAAATGTTAAAAAAATATGCCACTACATGAGAGAGAGAGAGAGAGAGAGGGGGAGAGAAATGTCCTGAAACGTGTGTGACAATTATTATTGGCGGCGATGAATGATGATGAAGTAGTGTCGCCATTTGGCCTTTATGCTGTTTTATCTGCAATTCATTCAAGCTTTGCGTACGGTACTGTGATATGTCGCTGTTTATTCATTTTATTGCATATATATATACATACACACATACGCGCGCGCGCGCGCGCGCACACACACACACACACACACACACACACACCGAAAACACACACACATATATATATACGTTCAAATAAAGCCACTCTCATACCGTATGTGATACCGTGTTTTTATCGACGGGAAAAAAGCAAACACGAAAGAAAACAACACAAATAAACACTCTTTTTGATCGGGTGTCGGATCTTCAAATTTCTTTCCATAACGTTCGCGGACCTGAAGCTAAAAATATTTTTACGTAATGCATTTTGCATCCGGAAGTAGGAGATACGAAAACAGTAGATATAGAATGAAAATTGTACGTTTTGTCCTTTTATCGGATTTTTGTTTTGCTCCGATTGGAAAACTTTTCTTCCTTTTTTTGCTGTAAATTTGTTGACCAATTTAACTGTGTAGCAAGACGGACAAATGATAATAATCCTCAAAAGTGAATAAGCTCGAATATTCGCGCGTATAATTGTCGGAGAAGCGTTCGTAAATAAAATCAAAAAGTTATACTTCTTTTTTTTTCTCAGATGTCCCATCTCGACGCGTCAATAATACTTGTTCATTCAATGATACATATAACAATACACAATGGGTGTCGATAATTATTAATTGTTCGTCGTATCACGAGTTAATGTATGTTGAGTATGACCATCCTCATGAAAGACTTGTTTTCTTTTCTTTTTTCGAGCCGGTCGAGATTCGATAATTATTTACAACCGCTTTTTTGTTCATTTTTTTCTTTGATTTATCCAATTGGAAATACTATAGAGCTCGCGGGTATACGTTTTACGAGTCACACAATAGTGAAATATAAATCGCAGCTTGCGTGTCTCTCATCTCTCCCGGAAGAGCACACTCATAATTAGGCGATACTTTAGCAAAAAGGTACAAATGGTGATGGCCGCTTCGAGATATTTACTCGAACGCTTAATCCCTTTGAAAAGATGGTACCAGGTGTGAGGAAAATTAGGGCTAAATTTAACGAACTTTTTTCCATTAATTGAAGTGATTGAAAAACACTTATCAATCTGTTATATCTGAGTTTCACTCGGATTTGGCCAAAATTTTCTTCATACCCAATCTTATATTTTGAAAGGTTCGGAGCCGCTTCTCACGAATCCTACTATATATGTATATAGTAAAATGTTGCAACGCTCTGAAAAATGATTTTCATAATTTCCAGCTCAGTAATTGACCATGTGAAGCTTACTTTTTTTCTTCCACAATTTCACAACGATTCTCCATTTAATTGGATTTCTGATACACGCGAATTAACGAGAATCCCAATCGCGTTCATAAAGTAAAGAAAAACTCTGGGCTCGCGATGTAAAACAGCCTGTTGAAAATTCCTCAATCACGGACTTCGTAGCATTATCGCAAATTGTGGATACGTGCGTATCGAGAAACGAGAGAAAGAGAGAACGGGGTAGAGAGTTCGCTGGGACGAACACGGCAACGGAAGAGAAACACCGAAAACTCCTGAAAAACAAGACAAACGTGCTGAATCGAGGACTGCGGCGTACAGTTAATTTTTTTTTCTTCTCTTTTTGTTTGTAATATAGTGACAATAAGAATTGGCAATTGGGAGAACGGAGATTTTTCTCAATAAAAGTTGTGCGTGTCCTGTCGTTCTGAGAACATTTGAAAATTAAGAAAAATCAAGAACAAAACTGAAATATTATATTATATAAATATATATATCCTGGATTGTTTTCAAGACCGGAGGCACACAAGTTGTACATGATTGCTGGAATTAAAGACTCGCCATATGACTGAACGAATCAACCGCTTTATTCGCTGATTTTACTCATATTATTTGTTTTGTAATCGTTTTTCCTTTATGGACGTTAGCTACGAGAAACGCCCACGATGGGTAAGAACTATCTCTATAATTGTGTCATACATGATCAAGGAAACATTTTTTCACGCTTGTGTAACACGAGAGCTACGTTGAGGTTTTGCAAAGATGAACTTTTCGGAGCCAGTCATTGAAATTGTGATACCCGAAGCTTGGGATCGCTATTCGACGCGTTAGTCGTGGACGTGGATTTCGGCTCATTCCGAGACTGCGATTCTTCAGCAAAACCACGTCTTGGCTGGCTCCTCGTGTAGTCAGAAATTAATCCGTGCACCGGTCCTGTATCGAAATAAATTATTTATTTCTGTTGGGCAATCGTGTTCAGGAGGGATTTTTATGCATTACTTACGCATTGCCTGGGCCAGTGTAAGGGGGCGGATTCGGTCTCACGTACGGATTGCAACGCTCCTCCGTAGCCCTGCGAACGTTAGTAAAATTTGATAATTCTGTGTATTTACGGATGCATTTCTTTGAAGTTAGTAGAGGTCTTTCAAGGGTTGGAGCTTCAACTCGATTTATTATGGAAGAGCTACTACGGCTGTTCTCCCGTTCGACTTGACTCATACAAGGCTCGATTGAAAAGAACTTAGTCCGTAAATGAAAACGCAACATTTTCTGGAGAATTACGATTCATTTCTAAAATAGTCCTTTTTTAACGCGATACATTTCTCGAAGCAATACACATAACTTTTAGATACCCAAAAATACAAATTATTGAACTTTTCAACCGATCCTCAGAATTGGGTAGATATAGGAATCAGCTGATTCAGCGACTCTTCTAACTCGTCAAAACTCGAAGTATCAATATTAGCGACCGCAGTATGAAATTCTATACCTGGGGCTCCGCAGCAAAGAATTACTCGGGCTCGCTGGTTTGGCTGACAAAGATCTCAAAGTTCCACGCTCTGAACTCGCGTACTGGACCATTTGTACATTGTTGCTGCCAATTCCCTCGACCGGCGACGGTTCCCTCTTCTTACTGTAAAGATTCAATCTTGACACTCCATCGGAAAAACACACACACATCTCAGAGGCACACGGAAGTTAACTCGTGCTACGAATTAACGCGAAAAGAAAGGAATTAGAGCAGTACGTACCACACATAATTCAAACGACATGCTTGCAAATTAAGTCTTCTCTCGGCATAAGTAACTGGGCGATCTGATAAATACAAAACAAAAAACAAACTAAATGGTTAAAATGAAAATAAAAACACCGTTGTTAGGAGAATACTTTTAAAAAACGTGAAAGCGCTAAATTAAACGCGCATGCGACACTGATGGGAAAACCGAATATGGATTATCACCGGGTTAAGTAATGCTTCGGACAGTACTAAAATATCAATATATATATGCATGTGTATATAAAACTTCAATGGTTTTTTTTCTTTGAAAACAGCGGAACTTCTATACAAAACTTCTGTCCTGATTTTGACCCTTGCAAGGTTGATTTTACCAAAAACGCTGCAATGTGTAATCATTGATTTTTTTTCCAAAGCCTAATTGTGAATGTTCACGGATTTAACTTTAAACTTGACGGATTCTCATGTGAAAATATTATTTTTCTTAAAGGAAGTACATGCTTCCTAATGGGCAGCGTTTAAGAAAAACTTGTCTTAAGGGGGGTGGCTTACAAAACCGGTCCAAATTTCACGTAATTGGGCGGTTTCGACAAATTGTTTATAAGTCAGTCAGGAGATATCCTCTTATATATAGATATTGGAAAATATTGAGAAATAGTTAACGCTTACCCTCCAAAGGATATTGTTAGGTATAAAAAAATTAGCAACTTTGTATTTTTATTGGCTCGCGATTTGCAAATGCTGCAAGTTTAATCAATTAATTCGATCATGATAACTCTCAGTGCCAAATTATCGTAGCATTTGTAAAACACTGAATGCGAAAAAATCAATGGCAACGAGAAATGGCGAATTCCTTTACGACTGTTTGTTTGTTTCTTTACCTTTCCCGAGCTGTATCCGGTAAAAAAATATTAAAGAGCTCGTGAAAGTATTTCTCCGACTCGGGATCTACCCTATAATTACGGCCAATTATGTATCGTGTACGATTTATCCACGGGTGTTTATCCCAACGATATTCAGGATCTGAATACTCCTGAGAGTCCGATCCCAGAACCTAGGGAAGTACATCACTGGGTTTCGACCCGCCTGTGCCACTCCTCCCTCGTAATTTCTCTGTGTAAATCTCAACAAAATTCGAGGCCAAATCGGCACAGATTCGATCGATAAGAAGGTCCCAATTCTTACATTTTCTCGTGATGAAGACACAGCCCTGTACTGAGTAGACCAGCAAGCATCAGCAAAAGTGCTGCTGGTATGAAGACTGTCGTAGCTATTTCCTTCATGTAACTTCTCGTCGGTATATCAGCTTTTCGTGGTCTCGCCCACCGCCACTCGGTGTGCTCGGAGTTTGCGAAGGATGGTCGGCTGATGACGTTCATACTGGATCCACGCCGTGCGCTTTCCTCCCCGGGATCGTTATTTTCCTCGATCTGTAATATCGGCGTACATGATTTTTCCAAGCATGGAGCGTTATGTTCAATTACAAATTGGACCAGAAACAGGCCCCGATACTTGGGCCGGAAAGAACGATTTTTGAACACGTTCATACAAGACAATTCGTCCAAAGAAATGGTAAAGTCCATGTGTGTTCTCACTAGACGGAAGAGGCACCAATCCAGAAGGAATTCAGCTTCCCGAAAAACTCGTTCCCGCGTAGTTTTCTTGTAATCACGCGGACAGGGAGATCTGCTCCAGAGGGGCTTCGTTTCCTCTTGAAACTCGTTGAGCTCGTTCGAGAACGGTACCGTGCTGCCTAGTTTTATAACGACGCTGCGGATCAGGGATCAACGAGTACAGTTTACGAGTGTTATCGTTTCGGAATCGCAAGGCGCAGCTAATCCCACACAATACGCTATAGCCGAAGATAAGATTTCGCGAGAGGAGTGGCTCATAAATCTTCGCTATTATCATGTAATTTCACTGACTCTCCGTCCATTTGTTTGTTCAGACTGAAATTACGCCAGTTTGATTAGAACTCATGCTGAGCCGGTATCAATTTTTTATCCGAATTCTCCATCACCAATGTGACCCAAATTTTCAATCCACGAGCAAGAAGTAAGCAATGGACCAAATCAATATTACCCCTCCGGTTCTTCCGGTTTGAGGGGCAACCTCGCGCCAAACTCCACAGCGGAAGCCAAAAAAGTAGGATAAATGTCCGTCGCCTCTGTCCACAAAACGTTCCTGTAATTGGAATATGACCGTTCAGTTCTTGTTTCAGAATCTGCTCTTCCATCCTAGAACTCACCTAAACACTCCCAACAACTTGTCCATCCTGCTTGCATCAAATGTATCCTCTACATTGAGATTGTCGATCTTCAGCTGTACCTCGTACTTGGTCTTATTCTCACGATCCTCCACGTTCATATCCAACACTCTGTATGCCGTCTCATAGCTTCGCTTGTTCAGGCCCACAATCTCCAGTTGAAAGTCTCGCTGGCCTCTTGGCGCGACGCCATACAGGAATCCCTTTCTGTGCTTTTTACTGTAGGTGTAGCGTATCCAAGATGGCAAGTCAGGTGCATTCAACAGGGATGCTTGATAGGAAAATTCTGAATATTTTGCTGGAAAAAATATTAAAAGCAAAATATGAATACAAGCTCAAAGGCGACATTAGATGACAAAAATTGTAATGTTCAACTTGTACGTATCAAGATCAGATATATTCTAATAATTATAATATTCCATATCAAAATCCTTATAGGAACTTTGATACACAGGCTTGTGCGTTATCATTATTGTTCTTTCTATACATGCATTCACACGTGCAGAGGGATATAAACGATAGTTCGCAGACGGGCTGTCATCCATCCGCTTGTTGGCACCAACTATATCCTTGTGCGGATAAAAACAATATAACAAATAAAAGTTGAACGCTACACAGATAGACCGAGGATAAAAATATTGAAGATAGGGGATAAGCAAGATATACGATTACAATGAATTTGGGGCTTACAATCAATGTCCCAATGAAACAGATCTGGGCCTACTGGAATGACAAACACCTCGGACACTCGAATCGTTTTGGCTTTGGTGTTGGTCGCGGTAAACAAGACGACGAGCGCGACGAAAAATAACACGCTCGAGTACATTTTCTCTTTTTTTACTGTTATCGCGGTGATTACGAAATGGAATTACTAGCGCATCAATGACCATGCCGCAAAGTTCTACCGGAGGCACGGTGCGTCATATGAGAAAACAAAACGTGATGATGAATGTGATTCTTATCGATGACGCTAGTGATGATGATGATGATGATGATGCGAAGAAACGCGGTGAGATAGCGCGTGGTAAGTCAGCCGCGAATCATGTAAAGTGTGTGATTCAGTGGGTGGTCGGGAATGGCCAGATGACGGGCCGAGAGCGCGGCGGTGGGGAAGGTGGGGGTCAGTGCGTACGTGCGCAAGTGCAAACGCACGCGCTCTATTTCTCTATTTTTCTCCCTTCCCTTTATCTCGCGGTCCGGATTCCCAGTGTACGTTTCCTACACTCTGGTATCCCACGGTACATTCTCTCTCGCGCAGCTCGAAATTGTCGGGCGCCAGTGATTTCCGTCAATCAGTTGGTACACACAGGGCTGTCCTTCGTTGACCCTCCCCCCCGCCCTTCACTCTATGGATACGGATTTTCATTTTTCTGAAGTCGAATCGATATGTAAAACGTTCTATTACATATCTACATACATTCGCCTCTTTCCCCATCTCTACTATGAAATTGCGATTTGGAAATTATTTTGAGATGTTCATAAATAAAATATTTCAAATGATGACCAATTGTTTATTTGAACGTATAAATATATCAATACACGATAAAGTCTATTAAAGTTTTTACATAATATTTATTTTGTTTTCCACATACAAATATAGATATATAATTAGTTTTTATGAAGACCACTTGCTTGCGATTTTGACAAGTTACGTCAACGGCGGTCAAGGTATCTTGCTAGCTTCGCCTAAAGTGGGGTTAAGGTACATTTTTCACGTGGATATTTATTGATTAAATATCGCTACTCGACAATCCGTGATATCTATGATGTGTATAAACAGTTGGGTGTTCTCCTAGTGACACGTATCTGGCGAATGTCAAATTTGATTTACCGGCACGGGTGACTGTCATCCCAGTGTTAATTGTATACGAAGAATTAGATGTGATTCAGAATAAAATAAACACACGTGCATGCATGCGCATGGTAATTCCTATTACAGCTTCGAATTTGGACGATACCGGATACCGTTACCAGGTCAAATAGGAACGAAGAAAAATGTTCGACAATTCGATGACATCATTTGTCATCGATTGAAAATTCTTCAGATCTCGAGCTATACGCATTGTTAGGCAATGAGTATCGCGGATTCGTTTCTTGCCGAAAAATGTCGAGTGCCACTGAGAATCTCCGGAGGGCTTCCGCGTTACGGCACTGCCTATTGACGTACGAGCCAAAAGTAGGCGTGGTTTTCCGCCGATATTGAGGGATAAAAAGCGTAAATAGTATATACGTATATACGTGCGCGTCGTATACATTCGTACGGACCTACCTACATACACGTATATACGTATATGTACCCGCGACACGTACACGCCTTGAAGCCAAGAGTTGAGCAGTGTTGTCGCACACGCGAGAGCACGATGTTGCAAAGATATTATATTTTTATCACACGACGACACACTCGCTTGTTTGTGGCGGCTCAACGACTCGCGTTATTCGATTATTAATGATGCGCGTGTACGGTGTCGAAGTAACAGATGAGTGCGAGGTGCTGAGGTGCGAGATCGTGGCAAGTAGCCGCCACGGGGGTTGAAAACGTCGTCCGCGGTGTGTACGTATCCACGAGGGGTTTTAAACACGGACCGCTCTGCAAGATTAATCTTTCACAGGATCTTCCGAATTTTGTTTGTTTTTTTTTCGATCTCTTCTCGTCATTGGGAAACACAGCGAGTGGTCTGCGACAGGGGCGAGAACGTGAAAGATAGGAAGATCGCGGGCGAGAACAAACGCGGTTGGAGATCGAGAGAGATAGAGAGGAAGAAAAAGAAACGGCGCGTAACAGTGCGCGTGAATTTATCTTCCCTGCCTTTCTTTCTTCGCTGGAGGATAGTGCCGAGCCCGGTGCGAGGTGACGCGAGCTGTCATCTGTCAAAAAACGGTGGTGAATCCAGGGTGCCAAAAAAGAAACTCGCAAGTCCGTACCCGCGAGAAAAGCTTCACTATGTCGGGAGGAATTCCAGTTCTCCTGATAACCGCCAATGTTGGCAGTATATTCGAAGACGTAAGATTTTGCTTCCCTCTATTTCTATCCTTTCTTATCACAAGCATCTTCCCACCGGTTTGCGATGCTTATTTTTTCTGGCTGCGTTTCCAACATTTCAATCCTCAATAGACAACCGTCTATCCAGATATCGTCCAGTTGCCAAAGATCCTTCAACTTAGTTATATCGTAGAGCCGCTGCTCTAATGCATTTTCTTCTTTCACAGCCCGGGGTCATGCTGAAGATATGGACAGAGGAATTCTTATCTGTGAGTATACGAAGCCCCAAGTTGGGGGGATGCATCATTGATCGGCACCGTTTTCTACACTGTCGAAGCACAGATATGCAGTTGTGTTATCTTCCCTGTTCTTTCAGACTGTATCGCGTTTGGACCCAAAATTTATAGCCCTACACTGCCAGGAGGTGGGCGGAAAGAATTACGAGCAGAGTATGCGTCATGTTGAGGATTTTGTTAGGTAAGCGGACAAAGTAAATATGGAAGAATATAAATAGGGAAGAATATCGTGTCTTAGAGAAAACATTCTGCCATTGGAATATTTACTTTTCCGCTTGTTTCAATGGCTTGACAATGTTTTTTCTTCCACCCATATCGGTACGGCACATATGCGGAAACATTCTTTAGAGGCTTCAGCTAACGGAGTTTACTTTATATCCGAGCTAATTGGATGAAGAAAAGAGTCACATTGACATCAGAATTACAAAATTGCGTTAAAGTATATGTATATAAACACATGAGCGTTCCCTAAGGATACATCGACATTGATTTAGCCAGGGATAGCAGGCAACGCGTTTGTCGGCAGGCTGGGGAAACAACGGTAAATAGGATGATTTTACGCACGAGCGATAGCGTCTGTAAAAATAGATAATGACCCGCGTTATTATACGCTCGCTTGAGCTCTCGTCAAAAGGGTTGCCTTGACTAATTTTATAACGCGCGCGGCTATATCTGTGGAAGGGTGTTAAAGCGCCGCGCGAACCTCTTCGCTTTTTTTCTCTCTCTTTTTTCAAAACAAAACAAGGACGAATGAAAATTCGTCCTTGTTTTGTCCTACAAAATACAACGGTGTTATCACGCCACCTTCTTTTGGTACGGGAAAGAAAAATCTGGGTAAAGATGATACGTTTGTTGCACAGGCTATTGATGTCCTCGGAGGAGCTTAGACTCTTTGACAAAGTCAGAGTTTATCTGGACGAAGATTTTTCATCCGCGGAACATTTCACGGTGGGTTAACGAAGTGATCACACGAAAATAAAAAAAAACAGTTGTTTGGTTGCTTCGATCATGACACCTAGAACCTATCATTTTTTAGGCCCTGGGAAATTTTTATTTCGTGCACGAGTCGGTGAAGGACGTACTGCTCTGGGACTTTAAAGGTTCGTAGACGCGAATCAAAAAAATGAAAAAGAATGCAATAGTCGTAAATACAATGTTTTACGAATTCTATCAATCCGAAATGGAAAATAAAAGAGACCACCAATTTGATCGTTTTATCGTTTTTATTACAACATTCCAGAATGCACATTCGTGCCAGTATCCGGCAAGGAAGTACATTCGGGAAACATAGAGGCGGTCTCGACCAAGGAAAAGTCAAAATTCCCACAGGACTTCTTCCCCGAGTGCAAATGGTCGAGGAAAGGATTTCTGCGCACGCGATGGAGCATCAGCGGTACAGTCTTCGATCTCATAAATATACACTTGTTTCATGATGCAAGCAACTTCGTCGCAATGGAGACGGTACGTCCATCTTTTTGTTTTCGTTTTTCTCACTCCCGTCAATCCGTGAAATCACAGATTCGAGCAAGAAATTTCGTACTCATTTTTTCTCGTGTTCCTACATTGGGTTCGTTGCAGTTTCCATCGGTATACGGCAAAACACGTAGAAGAGCCTTGGAGCACACGTTAGACAGGTTTCACAATGATCAGTATCCAAACGCCCCGTACTTCCTGTTCGGAGATTTCAATTTTCGTACCGATACAGCAGGTGTAATAAAGGTATCGAATATAACCCTGTGTAAAATTCTTGTTCCTACGTTCATTCGAAAATGCTTGCGTCCTTTGCTACCATTATCTTCCCGTCAAACGCTTTCTTCCTAGTCTCGATATCACGAAACTTCTTCTAACAAATTCGTCTTTCTCCAATAGTAAATGTCTATCTCCTGATATATGTGTGCCTACGTTATTGGAAATCTCGTAACTGTTTACACTGTGTTTCGCAGAAACTTACAGAAGATACTCACGAAAGCAGACTGTCGAGTAAGGGTAATATTTCTAGATTACAGTTTCGAAACACAGACGAAAATCTGATACTTACGTTGGGAAAGAAGGAATTTTCACATTATGCGCATCGTAACGTCTTCATTGAAAACGGCGGCCAATGGGTGAGTTTTCGTCGTACGTATCAACCAGAAAAAAAAGAGTTTATTTTGACATATTGTCTTACCGTCCATATGGAAGGTACAAATGTACCAGAAAAAAAACTGAAACAATATATACGTGCCAAAAATATTCTTGGTTAAAATTGAAATTTTTGCAAAAAATAGAAGTACGATTTTTACATGAGACACGCAGGTCGTTGAAAGAGCGGCAATTGTGAAATGGAAATGGCAAATTCTATCGAGCTCTAACGAAGAAATTCCATGTTACAGATGTAAAAACTTGTTTCCCCGTCGTGCAACCATCGCCCGAGCCGTGGAATTCAAGATTGTTCATTGAATTTTTTTTCTCCTTTCTGTTCAAGTTGCGTGAATACGATCGAGAGCTGGACGACTTTCAAGGCAGGTTGATCGAATTTCCAATAAATTTCGTGCCGAGTTATCCATTCGAGGAGGACGTTAATCAGGGCGTGAATTATATGCAAACACGAGTGCCGGCATGGTGCGATAGGATTCTCCTTAGCCCTACCGCAAAATCACTAGTCCAGAATGTAAGTCATGACAATCAAATTGGCCCTCGACCATTTGCTTCGACACTTCTTTTCTTTTATAAACAGCTTCTCTATAATAAACATAAATTTTTTTTTAACGCTTTTTTAATTGCGCTCATTTGAACAACGCAAAAAAAATCATTGATCGAATTATTAAATCAATAATGGTCCAATTATTTTAAAATTAATTATTAAATTATTAAATCAATAATTATCAAATTATTTATAGGTATCGTCTGCGGACGCTGTGGAATATGGGATCATCGGTCCCAGGACTTGCATGGGCGATCATAAGGTACGACCGTGATAATCGTCCCAGAGGCTATTTACCACTCACGAATTAGTCGTGGCTATTTTCTCTCTTTCTCTCTCTCTCTCTCTTGCTCTCTCTGTCGTTTCTCATTCTTTCCGTTAATACTGGGTACATTATACTGACACACTTCTTGATTCTGATGATTCATTCTTTTGATGATTATGGTGCAGCCTGTTTTTCTGGAGTTTCGAATGAATCTCTAAACACTCGAAAGGTACCTATATATCTACGAACTTTTCTGTCTGTTTTTTGTCTTGATTTTCATTCTTTCGCTCCGTTTAATTACCTCCAAGTTGTTCTCATACTACCCCGCGTCGTTTTTTTAAATCGTTTTTCATTCCTCATCGTGTTCACCTAACACACGCCCCACGTTCCGAATCAATTGTCTCCATTGTACTATATTTTCTCCATAACTATATATATATACACACATACACATACATTGTACATTGTTCTCTTTATATTTTCCTCAACGTAATTGTTCCGTTGTTTCTTAAAGAGGAAAATAGAAGAAAAAAAAAAACGTCGATTCGTTCGTTCGGATTTGCGCGAAATTTTGCTATTGACTCTGTGTACTTGTTTCTTCACAAATCTCACGACTTTTATTGCGGGAAATTTGTACGAACGATCATACACGCACTTCCTCTCACCCAGTGGAACAAGTATATGCGAGCTAGGCGGCAACATTAGAATGATTGTATGGTGAGTGAGGGACCAAGCATCGGGAGAGTAAACGATGCAGTCGCCTCAATTGTATTTGTTAATCCCCTGTAGAATAACAGCTAGTTCGGACGTTAGTGCCTCACGTTGACTTACAAAGATCCTCGATTATATTAATTAGTTGCATATCATGTTCGTACAAAGAAAAATCTTTAAATACTCGACTGGTGGAAGAAACGATCGTTCTTCAGAACGATATTTTTCCATGTTTACCTCGCGGTATTAGGCAAAAAGAAACAAGTTCCAATGGAAAACGGCTGAACAACCCAAAGGTGACTGTTTCAACGAGAGGTGCTCACGCTCGTGTATTAGTCGCGAATCATCTAGAAAACCTCCGATATATACGATATTAATCCATAATGGCACACACATCGCATATCTTTGAGCAAAAACCCAGCTATGTCTATACACACACATACACACGCTGTAGACACTTACCCAGTTGTCTCCAGATTCGTTGGAGCGTTAATCGAATTTCAAAAAAAGACTAAGAAAATAACAACACCAAAATAAATAAAATGTAAAAAAAAAAAGATGATGAAGAAGAAGAAGAAGCAGCGGTAGCACGATTACCATATTTTTACATGAGGCTCCGTCCGTTTTGTTTTTCCCCTTTTGTTTCCAGCCAGTCTACTTGAGGGCTATGCTTGCCTCGGATGCAGGTATGATAAATTGCTGCAGCTTACAAGAATCGTCAAAATATTGCTTTCGAGTGCCGGATAATTACGCAGAGTTGTTACCAATGTTGCCTGATTGCCGTAGTTTCGCGAGCGCACGTTATCGCTACGTCGATCGTTCGCCGAAGCTTTTGCACGCAGCACCCATTCAGCATGATCCCTACACGCCCGATAGCATGGACAGTCCGAGTCCTAATGCAATTGTGACTTCGGGATACGGAGATATCCAGGAGGATATCGTAGGTTTAGAATATACGACCGAGACGAGATTAGCGGCAACGGCAACCGAAACAACAACGGCGGCAATTGTAGCAGCTAAGAGGCCGCACAAGCGTAACGACGCGGCAGTTTCGCCGACCCTGTTGAAATCAAAATTAGAGCTTATCGCGAGAAAGAAGCAGAACGAGCAGTGTGAGAACGAAGACGCTACGGACAACGAGTCAGAGTCAAGATCGCTAGATCAACGTTCGATAACGGAGTCTCATTGGCCGGAAGAGACGGATGAGACTCGCGAATGGAGAGCGAGAAAGACGAGATGCAACAGTGATGTTTCCTGGCAGAGATCTCATCTTTTGACCGAATCCTGGATACAGGACAAAACTCGCCAGGGTTATCGTTCCTTCGTTCATTCGAAGCGCAAATCGTTTTGCTCCTCGGACTCCAGTCCAGTCGGGGAACTCGCGAGTGGTGCTTCCACTTGTTGTTACGGTGATATCGTTATACCACGTATCGCCATTATAAATCCAAGTAATTTCGAGTCCAACGAGAGTTCGGTGCATCTACAGGAGGATCGTCGATTGTTGATAACTCTCGGTCATGATCCCTCGAGTTCCAGGGTGAACGAGGCGACTAGCGGTGAAGGCTCGAGCCTCGATACATCGGATGACGCTCATAACGACGAGCTTGGAAAACGGAACGACAAATTGAGAGTCTCGTCGAGAGCGCAGGACAGCGGACTCGACGTCGGTGACGATACCTTGTCCAGGGGTGGCTCTTTCGGGCGTTCCTCGAACGATGGAGCCGGATCGCCTCTTGAGGAACTCGAAGTTACCGCTCGGTGCGATTGGAAAAAAATACCCTCGACCGAAATCATTCCGGTGATCATTGCCAAAGATCCGATCGATACGACGGTTACTCTTTTGCGAGAAGAAATGAGACTTTTGGAAGACGACGAAAAAAACTTCCATCAATCATCAGCTGCCGATCTCGATGAACCCTGTTGTCACGAAAACTACCGGAATTCAGAAAGCCAGGGTGAGAACGACATAGAATTCGTTCGATCGGACAGCAGCGCCAAATCGGAGACCCTTTTACCTGACTTATCTACAATGATTAACGACGATCACTCGTCGCAACCTCAGGATAGCCGCACGTCAATTTGCCCAGGAAAGCAGGAAACCCTCAGGCTTAAGGCTTACAGAGTCGTTACCCGGAAATACAAGCGCGACATCGTGGAGAAAAGTAGAACGAGATGTGCCAGGTGTTGTTGCGTTATTTCTTAACAATTACGACGATACACGCCGTGCCGAAACGCACGGACTTTCGTAACATAAACTCTCATTGTTTAGATCTATTGTTTATTATTTATTGATCGACGGGGACCGAATGATTGATCTACATGGAAGTGGCTCTGTATATAGTGTTTCGAATCCCATGGACGGTCTCGTGACGCTCCGCACTTTTTCTATCATTCTTGGATACCTAAAGAACCGCAGGATTTTTTCTCCTATCCGTCCTTTGATAAACTCATTTGGTTATTGACTTTTTCCCCTACTTTTTTAAAAATCTTTCGATAAACGTGACCAACCGAATCATGATATATATTTGTTTGCTGTCTCAATAATAACACGTCCTGATTCTTGAATAAAAAACAATCAAGAATGAGGACCTCTACAAAAATTCATGATGATTTTTGAAAAATTTCCGGTTAAAGGAATTCAAAAAAGGTGAATGTTTCGTGGACCTTCCTCAAATATAGTAAATATTTTAAAAAACACAATCGAAAGACGGAGTCATCGATCCGTTGGTCTGGTCCGGAATTTCCCATACGTATATTTACATATTCAGATATATATACATAAAATGAGTTTTTTCATTATTTATTTGCGTTGACGGACGGCAATGCCGAGAAACTGAAAAATCATCTTAGGCTCTCATCACAGTGTCTTGTAAGTGAAATTTTTTCATTATTTTTTAAATCAATCGTATTCCTACTATCATAGAAGACTTTTTGTTGTACCGAAAATTTGATCATCCCGTCACACCCTTGCAAGTGTGACCCAATGTTAGAATCAATTCATTTTGTGAAATACGTAAAGTCCATTGCGCGATGTTCGTGAAGTGTCCCGAAAATCTTACGATGTAGTCATTTTTACGCCACGACGGCGTTACAACTGCCAAAGCTAGAAATCCGTGTTAACTGTTGAATTATATAGTTTATATTTTCAAAATGTACATATATATATATATATATATATATATATATATATATATATATATGTTTATACGAACGTGTACACTGCCAGCGGGAATTATGGGCATACTGCGAGGTTTCCCAACGTGAAGTCATAAACAGAAACAAGCTTTCCAAGATATACGTTCATTGGTTTTCTAACCTCTAAACTGCTATTTTTTTACCGATGAAGCTGTTTTGTTTTTGTATCGTTAAATACTTTCTTGCGAGTCCCGTTGGTCTCGAGTTACGCCGTGATTCCGAAAAGGGCTTTGCTAGCACTAAATAACATTGGAGAAGAACATGCGAATATTTTTTATGTTGGCGAATCGTTCGTGAATCTCGGACCTTTCGGTTCCCCGTATTATGAAGTTTTAGTTATATTAAGAAAAAAAAAATAGACTCGCGAATGCAGGAAAGCGGAAAAGTTGCAAAAAAATACTGTGTTTCAAGTCATCGCCGAATGGGAAATCGTATGGCTTAAATCTTTTGAATTGAATTACCCATTTGCCTTTGTCGGTTTTTGACACCGTAACTTTGCCTGTCCCGATTAAAAAATTCAACGTACGTCCATATCTTCCGAGGGTATTGTACGTTCGTGTTCGTCGAACGTGTGTAATATAACTACTATTTACATAAAAATAGAGATGCTTATAGCAATCGAATAATTCACAGATGAAAATTTACAAAACTCACTTATGTTTACATGTAATGGGGGAAAAAATCGACAGACGTTACGTCGTCGATAAGATACTGGAGCTCTAGTTCCGAGAAAGTAAAAAAGAAAAGGAGAGAGAGGGAGATAGAATGATTAAAACAATTGAATTGGGGGAAAAAAGCGAGGAATAATTTCATGACAGAATAATTGTAAATGTTAAAATTGAAAAGACATTATTTTTTTTCATTGTAATAATACGTGTATTATTTTGTGGCGAAATTGAATCTTCGATTCTATAAACTCGAATCGTGTTCGGAACTCTGCTCGTCCAACGTATACTACCTCTGCATTAGATTTTAATTCATAAATGTACATATGCACGTCGATCGAACGATAAAACTCGACAGTAACGACACTAAGTGCACACGTGGTGCACTCGATGTGGCGCATTCGCCTCTCATTCGTAACGTGCGATTGGACAAGCTTGCACATTAGAAAATATTTATGTGAAAGCCCAACGGTTACGTCGAATGCTGTCAAACTAACTTCTCGCCAACACTCTCCTTTTCCCGCCGATCACGCGAAATCACATCCTCGATCACTATTATAAAACTATATCTATCTATATACGTATATATGGCACATATCACGATTATTTTTGTGTGAAAAAGCATTTGAACTATTTTTTTTCGATAATTCACGATGAGCTGCTGCACAACGCGCGCGCACTGCGAAGAAATTCCCCGTATATATATATATACCTATATATGTGTGTTTATACATATCTATGTATGTATATATATATATCACTAACATTTTACAATCCTATGTACATGGTTTGCGTACTCTGATTATCGATGTTGTCGTCGTCTTATGGATGTTTTCTTTTTTTAATATGGTCGTATTTCGAATTTATTTGAATTGTGCGAAAAAGATGTTTTTTTTTGTTGTTTAGTTCCTTATATCTCAATGTGACTACTGTGGACTTGGCCTGATTATAAGTTTACTTGTCAAACGTATACATTCGATGCGCGCTGATCCACCAGCATGTTCAAAAAAACAAATCAGAATAACTGGCAACTGTACAATTAAATCGATCGATCGATCGAACGGCCGGGTCCATTGTTGCGTTCGAGTTAATCTGACAATGAATTATATTGAAATGTGGAGGATCAGCTCTCGCGTCGAACGACTACACCTTCGTGAGTAAAGATTAAAAAATCGTGTATATACATGCATATATTTATATATGTATGTATAAACACACAACGCCAAGAATTCTCAATAAACCCATGACGCATCGTAATTCTGAAGAGCGAATTTTCGACACGCAGACACGGTGGAGTTGAATCACGTTGCGAAAGAATCCACGAAATCGGAGAATTCGGAAACATCGGGTTGTGGGATTAACCGAGATTACTGCAACAACGGTACGGCGACGATAACACGATACATCCACATAAGGCACGCCGATTCATCGGTCAAGATCTTCCGTGAAACAACCGTCTGAATGTACACGATGTGGGAATTACTCGTATAACGAGGTCAAATATCCCTCTGAGCCATGAGCGAGAAGCCAGAAGAAAAAATATAGAAAATGTTTAGAGCGTAGAAAAAGAAAGAGAAGAAAACAAAAACAAACAAACAAATGTCAGTGTAACCCGTCGCAAATGAACGATTATTGTCGGTAATTCTAAATGTCTCCGTGTTCCTATTATGCATTTTTTTTTGTTCGTTCTATAAAATATTTCTTTTGTACTTGTGATCTTAAAATTATAAGACTACATGTGACCGCGTCGCGTACTTATATCGTTACACGTTGAGTATAATATTTCACGTACGTAATGTCCGTGCACGATTTAAAACGAAAAAGTAAGAAAAAAAACAAAAAGATCGTTCGTCAAACGAAAGCGACAAGCCGTTTTTTGTTTTCCGCGTGTTTGCAATTCCACTGTGCACTGGAGATCGTTAGCGCTAATTAGAACGGTGGCCAATATTCACGCTACGAATGAAGGCATCGATCCGTTTGACGAGGTTTCATCAATTATCGTTATGCTGGTGAACAACCACACGTCGTTAATTTCCTTTTACACACACAAACACACACACACACACACACAAGTCTGCACTTATCAGGCATTCCTTCAGAGCTACGAGATAACAGAATAATTGACGTAAAACGAGAGGTGTAGACCGTAAACTGTTAGAATTACAACGATCGTAAATGAAAGTACGACAATTCAGTTGTTATTTATTCGAAACGGTAGAACTAGCCTTACGTTCCTTACTTGTATAATGAGAAGAAAAAGAAGAACCAATTTAAGAATGTTTTCCTTTCGCGCTAAATTTGCGTGCGAAACAAGGATCCGATCCTCGAGTAAGAGATTAATCGTTCCGTCATCGTCATAGACAGCCGAGTCAATGTTGTACTTTTATAATATACGTGTACTTACAATTTTCTAAAGAAACAATACGTATGTCGCGCATGATTAATCGTCGCGTGCTAACGATAAAAAAAAACATGAACGTCGGATTCGTCCCGATGGACACACCGCATTGTATTTTTGTTCGTTATCGTGGAACAGAGCATGTCACGATTATAGACACGTCGGAAGTGCGAAAATTAGAAAAAAAAGAAGGTAACAATCAGACGTTAAATTCGAAAGATAATTGCGCGTAGAGAGTAGAATGCGATATACCCGTTTCATGTATTGTTCAGAATATGTAGAAATAAAACAAAAAATGATGGCTTCGGCTTTCAACTTAATTCGAAACGATATCACGCATGTTCGGTTGAATTTATTTATTCGTAGCTACAGTCGTTTAAACGGAAATATGTTGCGTTTGGTGTCGATGATTCCTTTCTTTTCCTATTGTAATTTATTCGTACGAGCTGGTATCTATTTCGCTGGCATTAGAATATTCCAAAATAACGCTTTGACCGTCGATCAACGACTCTTCCTTGAGAAGTTCTGAGAGAGGGGTGTCCATTTTTGCAGCAACGATTCTTCCCGTTGTATGATTGAACAATCGGAGCTTCAAAGCGTTCGCTTGATTTCCGGCGTCGAAAACGTTGAACGCTTTTGCAAAGGTGTCGATCACTTTGCCGATCGTCCACTCGACGTTCACGAAAATTGCTCTGGCCACGGCTTTCGGACAATTCGTTTTTGGCGGATGTACGTGGAAGTAACGTCTGTCATTTATAGGTATAGCTTTCGAACCAGTCGCTTTTCCTTTCACTTTCATTAATTGTACCTGTATGACAGAAAAGATCTTCATTATCAGATGGCTAAACTCTTTGTCCTCTATTATTATAAAAATCATACATGGTTTTTATGAGAAGTTTTTTCTCAAACCATTAACGAACATATAGCGCTTCGAAATTTGTATTCTAGTCGGCTCCACAAAGTAACGTTACAATGTTATTGCCGGTATACAAACCAACCGTGAATTTCTTGTTCTATGATCTAATTGTGAAATATTTTGCAGTACCAAATTATATAGCTTTGACTTTTCACCGTTAGATTTTGGTAAAAAAATATTACACCCTTCTAATGAGCTTGAATGCAACGCGAGCAAATGTTAGCATCATAATAAGCGCATATTCAACTCTGAAGTATACGAAAGTACGTTTTTCAGTACCTTGTTTGCCATTGCAACATTTTTTGATTTTTTGAGGGCTTCTTTGACTTGCTCGTCCACGGCTGTCTTAGCAATAGCGAATTCAGCCTTGGGTCTCTGCCATTTTTTCAACTTGCCCAGTTTCTCCTCTTGGCTCATTTCCAGACATCCGTGATAGCGATGAGGTACACAAAAATGTCGTTTGCATTTGACGCAGGGTATTTCAACCGGTGAACTTTCACTACACGATTCTTGAGAGCACGTAAAGTTCTGCCCCACACTTTCCATTTTTGCGACTTCATTGTTCTCCAGTTTAGGGCAATGGTGAGATGACGCTTGAAAATGATTCTTGCAGAAAACAGCACAGCAGTGAGCGCAAGCAAAAGGCAAAAAATCGATTTGCTTGCAATCCTCAGCAGCACAGTTGCTGCCCAAAGTAGGAAATTCCATTGTGTCTGCGCGTTGGTGAAAGAAAGGTAGGAAGCTGATCAATTATGTGATGGAGTAGGAGAGTGAAGATGATTTTCACTCAGTGTTCCAAGAGCTAAGTTGTTCCACTTTTGCTCCAACTCTTTGAGAGTCATGTGAGAGTCGCCGTTGTCGCTCTCTGGATCCGGCAACTCTGTGGAGGGTACTACGATGTCGTCGATCGGCAATTTCTCCTTTCTCCACGCCTCATCAATCAGTTCTAACAATCTACCATCTCCGCATACTTGACTGTCCATCATTCGTTGAGGGTCGCACAAGCAGAATGGTTTGCGACAGCTGCAAGAAATTCCAAGAATGTAAAGTTACTTTTTTTTCCGTCAATGGTTTTCTGTTCTCAAGATGTCTGGAATACGCAAAGCTAAAATACAAAGATCCAACGCATTACGGCCATTCGTTTTCCCAAAATATTTCATTAGAATTCATTTTCAAATCGACGATTTAGTATTTACATGAGAATGCAGGTTATGTCTACAATTTGAAGGACGCGAGGTTGATCTTTACATTATGTTACATTCTTCGGACCAGCGACGTAACTATAGGAAGATTATTCATAGAAAGCTTCTCTGGCTGAATTTTATAAAACAATTAAATATCAATCATTCCAACAACGCATCAACACATTGTACACACAAATTCACTATTCACTGTTGATTGTCCACGATTGTTCGATCTTCATGATCCAAATACGGAACGAGCCTACAACGAATCTGGTGGGCACGCATTAAATCCCAAAAGCTGTCATACCCAGGGTCGGTAAAATAGAACACGGGAAACATTTTTGAGTCTCGTGAAATTTATGAGCCAATAATTATCCCAACATTCGTGTGAAAATAAAAATATTTGGCAGTAAACAATAATTTAGGAATGCTGTCATTTCGACTAAAAGTTTTGTGCTTCTCATTACGTGCTTATATAACGAAAACCAGAGCACTTTCAAAACTCATTCCCTAATACCATATTCAAGAACTTGTCATTTCGTAATAATCAATTATATTTTTCATACGTACCTCCATCGTTGTTTATTACCATAAATACGCTGCATACTTACAGAATTAAGTGACTTCTTGAATATGAAGCGATTCTCTAATTAATATATTAAGTGTAGTAATGTGATATGCTTATATAGTATTGCAAGAAAATGGTATGGTGCGTACGCAGTAGTACTGCAACTATTTATGCGCCTACGGAGGTGATAGATAAAATTGGGTTATTGGAGACACGTGATTTAATGAACGAGATTAGAGCAGTGTGTCACTCGCTTGGTTTAAACTTGGGTCGGTACATGTGCACTATCGCACTTCACAATTGACCCAGCCCGCGGAGTTTAAAAAATCTTGGCGCAAGATTTCGAAGATTGATACGGTTGACATGCTACAGCAATCGCTTCGTTTTCGCAACATTCGTCATATTATAAAGTCAAGCTTAACCGGCTACATTATACAGTTAACTCGGCTGCGTCCGATTCTTGTTTAGCAAAATATCGATCAATGTAATGCAGAGTCTCGAAGCCTACTTCTACCATAATAAGAACAATTATCATCCATTCGAGGCGAACGTGATGCCGATCACTCAGATGCGTCGATAAGAGTTCCACCAATTCGACGCAGTGGTTTATCTTCTCGTTCATCACCTGCAAAAAGAGAAGTATTAATTTATTACGGAGAACAGATTATATCGAATATTGGGATATTGCATACATCAATTGATTACGGAGAAGGGGGTATACTGAATACATCCAAATACGAGTAAGTTCGAAAGATGGAAGAATCCGTAAATGTTCCTTTTTTATGAAACCTAAGTGATTTTATGTTTCAGATAAAGGCTTTTTCGTTTACCCTTGTCCGTTTGGCGATGCTGAAGTACGCGCAGGTTTGCTGATAAAGATGCTCGAGGTCGTCTCTTTCCCAATAAAAATCCGGAGTATCCAGGAGATCTGAGCTAAGATTGATGAAATGCCTGAGGGCGAAAAGTTCACCCTGCTTTCGGAGCACCTCCTCTCGCGTCATATTTATTCGTCGGCCGGCTCTGAGATCCTCCGTAACGAATTCTATTGAGTCAATGTAATGGTCCAACGAGGCTTCCCAAATTCCGAGCTTCACCGATTGCGCGATGGCGTTTGAGAATGTGTACTTTTCCAGGCTCGTATCATCGGGCGCCAGGTAAATATCACCGTCCTTTAGATGACTGTTCTTCCTACAAGTGCATTTCAGGTTTAGGAAAGGTCGCAAATTGAACGAGTGTGCGATCTCGAATGTCCCTCGAAAAAACGTGCCAAAGAAAATCCATAGGTTACCCATGTTCAGTGTACGTATAGGACATTATTTCTCTCTCCGTTTGGATCATCGAGTTTAAGTAGCTGGACTCCTCGTATGATTTCAAAAATTCGATAATGTTGCCACTTTCCAGGTCTGGTATGTTCCACATGACGACCGTGCCCTCCCGAAAGAAGTATATCTCCCGCGGCTCGTGCCCAATCTCATATTTCGGTACGGCGTGTATTACGTTGGGCAGAGCTGTAAATAAATACATGTACACATTACGTATAAACGATTAAAGTAATACAAATAGCAGATAAAACATAGAGGCGGTCGGAATAATTGAAATTAAACACTGAAAGCATTTTAGTTGCCGTGCTGGCGACTTCGTAGAAATTTTTTTGAAGCATAGACTGCTCGAAAAATCGTATAAAAATCTTCTTAGACAATACTATACATCACGAACTAAAAGTGTGCGAAGAAATCCACTGTTCGCATAAACATTATTAAACTTGAGTCTAATCGTATAAACAATCTTTCGACAGTGATAGATGAAGACGGTTAACTATGAAAATTTCAAAATCCCTCGATGCTAAATACATCCCGCTGTATGTACAACGCATATAAGATTATACAGCCGCCGTCAATAGCAGCTCTGATCGTTACAAATCTCAACTGCTCATTTTCTGTCAACGACGATTGTTTCAGAAAAAAAAAGAAATTATACTTTTCAGGTGATGTGGCGCATATTGAGTTTTCGCCTCTCTGTATAGTATTATATCCGACGAACACGGTATCAGCAATTTTTCTCCGGGACTTCTTCATAAATGGTAAAAATAAACTTCTATGACATGACTACGTCGCGTATCTCTTCGATTTGCGATGAGTCTAAGACCCGATATCTGTAGGAGATACAGAACCCGTAATGTGACATTGGGTTAACAAATCTTATAAGTCATTCGGGCCTGCCGTTTCTTAAAAGCAAAAATTGACGGGGGTTCCGTCCCTTGGATTATCTGGATTGGAGTACTTCGATTCTCGATTATGATGGAGCGGAATTTATGAAACAAGTTTAACGAAACTGTATGACTCGCGACAAGTTCGAGTTAGTCGATGAGATAAGGGCTGTCGCAAACGCCGAAGCCTGTCATCACTCCACCCTCGTTTGCTGACGCCAATTTGCTACGCGACATGTGACCAGCTTGTTTATTTAATATTATGTTGTCCGAGTCTCCTATAATGAGTCCAAAAATGCCTAGTTCGGTGGTGATTTGTTCCAATTGCGGTTCTTTCCACGGGCGTACGAGGTAATTCATCTGCACGGGTGGACGAATTCTGTCCATGAGAATGTAGGCAGTACGATCCCGTTGGTTCTTCGTTGATTCGAGGAAAACTTTGATGTCGTTGTCATAAAGATTGTTTCCTCCACCCTCGCGCTGAGGTTTCAAAACGAAGCGATGCGGTTCAGCGATCGCCATTTTCACTGCACGGTCTCCATGCTCGTTGAGTTCGAGAGAGTAAAGATCTAGAGACGAAAATTCCGGGAATATGATTTTAGCCGAGAATTTTTTTTTAACGCCAAGAGAAATTATGCCTACTGGTGAAGATTCGCTGCACGCGCGCGGCGGATTCTTCATTCTTGAGAAAACGCGCCACCATTCCAGGCTTAGCGAGTACTTGTTGAATTTTTTTCGATCCGGCCAAATGGTATTGTATGGAAGGGCATTTTATAGCGCGCGATCGTTCGATGAGCAGCCGAACATTCCACTCCTTGTTACTGTCGTATTGGTCCGGTGAGTAGCCGCATCTGAAGTAAACCACCGCCACAGCTGTGCCGTCTACCAATAACTCTTTGTCCTGTCCCAGCCTAGCCTCGTCTGCCAATTGGGTGAGTGTTCGTCTCACGATTCTCACATTGTTATTCTGTCGACGTATTTCGAACTCAAGAAATTTTTGATCGCATATATTGTACGTGATGTCCTCGATCAGAAAGAGAATCACTGATCTGAAACGAATTCGATATTTCTTGAAGTATTCGTTTTACTTATGGCTAAATCAACACAGATTTTATAAAACGATGGCGAGTGATTCGAGTTTTTTGTATCATTGATAAATCGCGTTAATTGTCATTCATTGGATTGTGGAAAATTTTATCACTATAAAAATCAATGTTACCTGGGATCACCGTAACTCTTCCATGCCTGGATCATACCGTCGCCCAGTTCTCTGAGAGCATTGTTCTCTGGTATATTATGCAATTTATGTTCCAAGCCGAGCTCGTGAAAGACGTATTTGTGAAGGTCCGTAGCAGCAGGTCCGAGCCAACCAAAACCAGAAGCAATGGTGTTGATCTCCACTTGCTTCCATCCGTAAGAAGATGTGGGTATTACCGAGCCGTTGCTCGCTTCCAGCATAAAGTCGGATCTCAGAATAGCCAGAGATATCTTTTGAGCAAAACCCTCTTTGTGAACAGTCTCATAAATGTTGAAGAGCTTAGCAGTGAATGGATCGACCTGAACTGTGTCGCAAAGAGCTTTCTTCAAGAACTCGTAGTCATGAGCAACTGCGTGCATCAGCTTGTTCAGAATCCACTGCATCTGGCAGCTATTCTCAAATGCGACGCGTGGAAAGGAAGATGGCAGTAGTGAGAACGGAGCAAAAGCAGCTTCTTCCTTGCTGAATCGTTCCTTAGGTCTGAAGAGCATTCCATTCATCAGTGCCCAATCTTTTGCTTTTCCTACTATCTCTTGTAGCTCGTTTTTACCCAATGGCAAATCGACACATGCTTCCAATTTTGACTTTTCAGCTTTCTCCATCTTCCACACCTTGTCAGAATATATCTGGAGAGTTGGGAAATTGATAATTCGTATTTCTTCTACGGAGAGCTATCGAGTGGTTGAACGTTCAAGTTCTGAAAGAAACTAATTTACAAACTGAAAATATTTGACCACAGTATTATTGACAAGTGTCCTGACACAATGGAATACTAAATTTGACTGAGACCACGGTAGCTAGTACTTGTGCTCGAAGATAAAACTCAACCTTTGAAGAGCCGAAATTGTATATCTGCGCAAGTATCAGTATCAATATGCCATGTACAAAGAAAACGATCCATTGTACGTTTACAAAGAATTCATTACATGAGATCATCAATGCTTTGGACGTGAGTCATATACGTCGGAAGATCTCAGAAACAATGGGTGCAAGATTGATATTCCTTGCAACTTACTGATAAAACGTTACGCCTATATTACAATCGATACGACGACGTAGCATGTACAATTGGACTTACCTCATGAGGTTTGATGCGGTCCACGAAAACGAATCTTGCAATTTTTATCACACATCGATATTGAACTTCGCTCGGTAGATTTAAACTTTATCGCCACGAAAAAGCGACCGATCTTTATCCACTGGCCGGGCCATTTCGATTCGAGCGGCGGACAAAGCCATCGTGTACTTTTCAAATAATAACGATCGAATTGATAAGATTCTCGAAGAAATTGCAGCATGGATAAAGCGGCCATGTTTGTTTCAAGCCGTTCGTCTAATAGTCCCCGCAATCGCGCGAGCGACACATATGTGACGGAAGACAACGTTCGAAAACGCGAAATAGAACGATTGTTTTATTTTTGTTGATGAGAATACGCGGTAATGTAAGGGCTACGATGTGAAAACGATGCGAAAAGTCAACTTGGTATGATTGACAGATCGAAGCTTGTTAGGTACCTGGTTCTTGACGCGGCGTTGAGCTCGCATGATCAACATAACCTCATTAATTTTCGAAACCGGCTTTCTCATAGTCGATTAAGGTTTTAAGAAAAAATGGAGAATCAAGTTCTGCAGAAACTCGCATTGTACGTATAATCGATAGACGTAGAGCTGGGTACTTTTACTTCACCTTGACAATGATTAGATTTGGCGAAATTTCGTTTAAAAATTTCAGTAGCTTTTACTTCGTTAAAGACGCACATCGACGTACACACAAAACTTATTTTCTGCGTTTCTTTGAAGAGAAGGAGAGACAACTAAATATTTTGAAATGTGGCTGAACGATAAATCATTTTTAATGTAAAATAAAATTGCTCCATTTTTTGTAACAAATGTAACGATTTATTGTAAAACGAAATTGACAGTTTAACGATGTTGAACATCGTTCATAAGGCAGGAGGCAAAATGCTTGATATAAGGTCGAGTAATTTCGCGACAGAAAATTACGAAACACTTCAGAATTTCGTAATTTCCGGTTGATTGCAAGAATTCTTAAGTGGTATATGTACTTCGCAAAGTTACTGCACGTAATGTAAATAAAAAAATCTCAGCGTTTTTCAATCGTCGATGTGGGAGTTGATACTCACACTTGGAGGACGTGTTTATTTTCTTTGGTATATAAAGATCCTGCTGGATGAGTCCTTCCATTAGGCTCTCCAGGTTGTAATCTTCGGCGGTTGCGAGAGCTTTTACATTCCAGAACTATGAAACAAAGTACATAATTCCTTAAAGGATCACGCGAAATATGGAAAGCCGCTAAAGGACACGTCACGTACTCCCGGTTGCTGGGAATCGGCATTTTCCGACAAATGCTTCTTTTTCCTTAACGGTCTCTTCTTCATCTGCAACGTTGGCATCTTTTTATCGAGTTCGCGGAAATTAACTGACTGTTGGGTGAAATGACGATTCGTTTCATCGCTGACCCAAACACTGGGGCGAACATCGAACAATTGTTTTTTACCGTCTACACTTTTTCGGCACACGAAGATCGCGATGTTTCGAACGAAAATAGATCTGCCAATAATACTCGTCGGCGACCGGCCGACGAAACGATTGAAACTAGTGAAAATCATTTTTCGCTTTATCTTTCACCCACGAGTGTAAAACAATCGAAATTGCGTCAGGCTCTCTAGGTTATGAGAACTGTGGATCGCGTGCCGGAGAACAAAGTCCAGATTATTTTATCACCGATGAATGGAAACACGATGAGATTGAAATCATGGTCACGTTGGAAAATGCGTGATAACTTGAAAAAGTCACGGGACTGCGGTACAAATATGAAATATGAAATTTACGGTTTGCAGTTTAATTGTTCAGACGGTACATGCCCCTTTCCGCGCCGCGCTTGACTGCCGACCACATGACTGCACCGCCACGTGTTCGCGAAAGCGTCGCCTGTTTACAGGCGCTACATTTGACATTCGGAGGGACGATCTATTTTCATTAAAATTACCGCAATGTCAAGTGCCGCAGGTGAGTTATCGGTGCAGCGAGTGCGAGTCATCGAAATGAAATAACCAAATATTCGCGAAATGTATTATCTAAGTTAATAAATAATCATACTTAACTTCTTCGCAGACTTCACGAGTTAAGAGGTTAGGTTTGATTCTTTGACATTGATAATTGTGTTCATAATTCAGTTCGTTGACATAATCATATCCGTTATATTTTTATGAAAACTCGATTTATATCGATCTTCTCACTTATCAGATTTTAGTAAAAACAGAAATCTGGTAGCCTTAGAATGCCAGCTGATTTTGAATACGATGTTGGTTTGTTACACCGTACAGAAAACATTTGCTTACCTCTACCCAATGCCATCACAAAAACGGTAACGACTTACGAGGCCCGGGAGCAGTTTATTGTAAAGTTTCTCGAGGAGAGATTGCCCGCTACAGACAGTAAGAATGTATTGGAAGAATTAAAAAGGGTAAGTGTATTGAAGGCTGTAATATATTTATATTACGTTCCAATCCCTACGTTCAATCTATACAAAGACTTTTGTATATGCGCTTCTTGATCCAATTCTATTATTGTGACCCGGACTTATGGAATCCAGTACATGCCTAAATGGCCATTACTCCAAGTATCAGCCACGAGGAACTTTGCCGAACTTTAAGCATTGCTAGAGCCAAAGCCCGATGATTAATGTCATTGATTTATCTATCAATTGCTTTTTCTTTCAGTCATTCATTCTGGACAAACACAAGTCATTGAAAAAGAAGTCGAAACACAGTAGAACAAAGAGCAAACAGTTTCTGGGACGACGGCTGCTGCGGCACATGACCCTTGGGAAGAATCACGGACTCACATATATGGAAATATTGCCGCTAAACCATATGTGGCTTGGGTACTTGAAGCATAATTTATCCATTGGCGATTTCTCCAATCTACCGACGAGTCCTGTCGATCCCAACTGGGAGAGCGTGAATCAACGTTTAATGAAGGCCGACTATCACGGTGCTATCATCTCAGTCGTACGATCCAAGGATACAAATTCAGTCGGCGCAACGGGAATAATACTTCAAGAGACCAAACATTGCTTCACTATTCTCACGCCTAAAAATACCATCAAGAGTAAATATCCATTCTCTTGTTTACGCATCTAACCCAAAACTGAGATCTTACGCAATTGGCTATTTGAGAATAATTGATAAACATTCCACTTCACAGATGCATGAAATTGGTATGAAAAATATGTTAAAAGGTTCGAAATTTGCATCCGAGTGCAGTGAACATTTTTTTTCTACTTTATACTTTTATTATCATTTTAAAATAGCAAAATTATTGATATTGTCTTGGAGGTTATTCCGAAACGTCACAGAAGCGTGATCGAAATTTCCGATTATGGAATATCGCCCTTCTAGTGATTCTTATATGAAGCATAAAAAACTCACTTACGTCCTGACTATAGAGAACGTGTAACCAACTTTTTTTCAGCGATACCAAAGGATTCCTCAGTCTTCAAATTCCACTTGCCCGGAGCTTATCTCGAGGTCTTCGGCAAAGAGATCGCCATTAAGCCAGCCGAGCGTTGCGTGAAAAAATTCAAGGCAAACCATCTCGGTACCCTTTGAATATTTGATGTTTAAAAAAATCTCTGCTTAACGATGACAGGAAAACATAAAACGATCAGACCGCCAAGGGTGGACGGTCTGATCGTTAACGTTGGGTAATCGGAGACACCAAGGACTAAATTTCCAGTTTCCCTGCGTCCTCCGGAAAATGCGATACAATAGTCCCTGAAGAAACTATTTTTTGCCCAGAACGATTTTCGTAACTTTGAAATAATTAAGTCACAATTGTAGTAAAGCAGCCCGTGGCTTCGTGAAAAAGAAAATATTCGAGGGATGATTACAAATAAATACGACAGTGTAATTCCGTTGAACAGGCTTTCATTTATTTTGAACTACGAACAGCACTTTTCAGCACATCCGTTACAATTTTACAGCGCAAAACGAGAAAACCGCGACAGCGTGTGTAATTCACAAACCATTCACCTCAATCAGTCGACTACTATATGTATGATTTTTTTTTAACTTTTCAAAATTTATCTCTTTTTTTCCATATTATTTGCATCCTTTTATTTATTATATTATTATTATTATTATTATTATTATTTCATTCCATTCGTTAATGCAATTCTTGCACTGTATGTATATTATGTATATGAGTGTGTGTGTGTGTACATAATGTATATATATAGTTATTTATATATCATATACATACTCACGGCTGCGTAAGTATATATATATATATATATACGCCTGTGTGCATACATCTCCATACGTACACATATATATGTAACTGAGCACACACACACAGTGCTAACATATTACATTAATTATCAATATGTAATAATATATATATATAATTTTTATGTATAATTATCAATCAATCATTCTTGTTTAACTCGGTGTTTTTCTTCATCTTTCGATATTCCGATAATAATAATAATAATCGCAATAATAAATCATAATATTCAAAAATCATGTCGATATATCAATGCAGTAACAACGCACGTTTTTTTTTCATAACACTACGTACGACTCAAAAGTTAAATTATTATGAATCCGTGTAATTTCGTTTTCTTGTTTTTTTTTCGTTTCCTTTACACATATCGGTAAGAGGTCGTCGATCAATGGGCGGGCAGAAAATTTGGCGGGAGCGATTCGAGGCGATATTACAGTACGTGGAGTGGCGAGCAGCGAAGTATTTTTTTTTTGTTTGTCGGGAATGTCTTAATTTTTTTCGTTTTGCGCATGTGTCTTTCGTCAATTGGACACTCGTGTACCTAACATCGATAGCTACCACGAGCTCTATTCGCTAATTCGGAATTTTCGTTTCACGCCGAATACATCTTTTGATAACGCGATTATTTCAGCTCTTTTTTCTTTTTTTTTATTCTTTCATTCATCAAAATAATTTACTCAATATCTCGCGATCGGTCTGGTGATGTCTTTTTTTTTGTTTTTTTCATTCTTTACTTGTTTTCTTCGGTGCACCGATCGGTTCTTCAGCCCTCCGGACACTGAGAGCATCAGTATCATAAACGCCCAACGCATTCACACACACACACACTACGCTAAAGGCATTATAAAAACGGTAACATTAAAAAAGGGCAAAAAAGAAAAGTTGATCAAGAAAAGAAAGAAGAATTGTTTTCTTTCAACGCCACGCGAGCTATATATAAAATATATCGGTCAACGAAAAGAGAAAACACGTGCAATATTATACTTAGAAGTGAAAAAAAAAACAAACGAAACGGAGCATTTGCAACGAATTAAAAGTAGTGAATAAACGTACCCGAAGAAACAATAAGCTCCGTATACACTTTTCGAGAATGACGAGGAAAAAAGGGATCTATCAATTTATCACAATAATTTCCAACGAGGATCTTCGAGTCTTAAATTAAACGCGAATAAATGATTATCAGTAGAGTTAGTCCATCCGTACGATCTTACAGAGACGGAGAATAGTATTTGGAAGAGTAAGACGATGGTACCAGACACAAACGCACACGCACACGTACTCCTTAAGGGAGAAAACCGATGAATCTGTTGGACGTGATCCGGACGTAAACAAATCGTTCATTATGGGTCCTTGAAAGAACAATCGCGCATATATGTGGGATTGTGAAAATCGATTTTGAGACTACAAAAATCATTTTCAATGGTAATCGGAGTTGGCTGAAATAAAGGCGCATCAACTCTTATTGTTACAAGCAATTTAGTACAAACGAAAACTGCAAAACTTGAGCTACCTGAAGTGTTCGAACATTTGAAAATCTCCATAGAAGTCAACCTTGAGAATCTTTAGCCAATTGTAATAAAATTCTAATTATAATCATTGAGAAGATCGAGTTTCAATGTATTGTACATATTTCGGAAATTATTATTCTTTTTAAATTTATATATATTATTCGAGGGTAGTAAGAGTTGATGTTCCTTTCAGCTTTTTACTACGAATGTGTTTTTTTTTGCGATTATCGATTACGAAAGTATTGAAAAATAACACGTAAAATTTCGATAATAAAATTCAAATCGCATTCCTCGTTCGAAACTGTGCTCCGACTCGACAGCGCTGCGTAAAACCCTTTCGAATGAAACGTGTACGGTAAAAAGGGAGAGACAATTTCGCAGGATCTGTTTTGCTTCTTACTTTATTTCTCTAATACCCACATTGTTTCGAGCCTAAATAACGCGAACGTAATTAAGCCACGATGAATTAATTTTCATCCTGTAAGAAAAGACAAACAAACAAACAAAAAAATCCGTAATCGTATCCAACGCTAACCTTGAGGCAACGTTGTGCCGACGACGAGACCCGGAAAAGAAACAAGGAGTGCGATTCGTTCTCGCGACACTGTACACGACAGGATTTCTGCATCGTCATCAATGGAAAAACATTCCGGTGAAAAACAAAGAACTTTCGAAACAAAACGAGCGGACGTTAACGACCGAGTATTTCAGACTGCTTTCAAATGTGGGATAAACGAATAATTGATATAAATTATACATGTATAAATATGCACTTGTAACACACGAGAATTACGAATCTCCCTTTCTTCCTTCGTCTTCCTTTTCTTCCCGGCGCGTAGACTTTTGAATCGTCGAAATCTCGCTAATATCGGGAATCATCCATCGATCGTGTATCTCAGTCACGATCGTTCTTCAATCTTTGTATCGCAAAAATCTGCATATGTTATATCGCGCGTTTCTTCCTTCCATCAGGTTCTCGCTTGCAATTTTGCTTTTCTTTCGTCATGTGTTTATATTCTACGATTATTTGCGTCGCAAGTTTTGTACACGATGACTCATTTCAATCGACGCCCTCGAGTGTCTTTCATAACTTGTTTTTGACACTGAAATACGTTTTAGACAAATATAACGCCTTATTGAGATAAAGCTATGTAAGTTTCTTTTCTGCATGTGACGTATATCTTTTTTGGGAACTTTTTCTCCACGCACCATGCAGCTTGTTCCTTTAATGATTGATGGGTTAAAAGGATTCGCCACAGTTGATCTTTGTATGTTCTGCGTGTTCGTATAGGATAACTTACATCGGAAAGCTCGTCTCTCGAAGGAATTTAGTTTTATCAAAAACGTATTTGAGTGCGAATCGACAGTTTCGGAGATATTTCGAGAGGGACGATTTCAATGGGAATATCCTGGGTTGGTGAGCCATCGTATCGTTTCTAAGTGTCAATTGGCAGCCTGCGAGTCTCGCGAAAACAACATTGAATTGTAGGTATTTAATTATGAGAATCGTCCCAAACATCGACAACTTTCGACATTGTTTTTGTTATACATTTTTTCTCTTCCGTTCTCCCTTTTCCTCCGTCCTTTTTTCTTTTTGTCTATTTTAGATTTAATTCAGGGTCGTGGCCAACGTGTCGTTCAAGACGAGCCGACACGTTAAGATTTATCCCTCTCGTCCAGGCGCGCCTCTCATTCACACGAGCTTTAATTCTCCAACTTTTTTCTAACGAAAATTATGATCCTTACGATGATTTAGCTTTTTTTCATTCCTTTTCTTTTTAAATTCTGTTTCGCTTTGCTTCTCCTCAATCGTTTACTTGTCGATTCAGCGTTTCGAATTGTTCACTACGAGCTAACGGCGTTATCCTTGTTCCTAGCTAAACCTTAAGAAATCTGAATAATGTTGATCGTTCCTGTAGACCGGTGCTGTTAATCACATACTGTAGCCCTGGTAGGCCGCGCTGGCTGGCGCGTATACACCTGGGGCTGGCGCTCCGTAGACACCCTGGGTCGCATAACCCGGCGCCATCATAGCCGGACCAGCTGTCAGCATCAATTGCGGCTCGGCTGTACGGAGAAAACGAGAGATACATTTTTCATTATATAATTTAATGAGAGATCTATTCTTAATTTAGAAAATCTGATTTTAAACTGAAATTTGAAAAACCATGATCCGCGAGATAACCGTAAAATCAGTACAGTAAAAAGGTTAATCGCTATTTTCCTTTTTAATGCTCATATATGTGTCATAACGCAAAAAAGACACGACCTATTTTTGCCCATACGTGAATCACAGTGAAGGAAGTAACGGACGTTCCAGAAACATTCACGAGTAGTTTATTGATACTTACGCATTATCATGGGCTTGTGTTCCTGATGATCGGTCTCCTCGACTCGTCGACTCTCTGCTTCCTCGAGCTTGTCGACCTATTCGTTTTTTTTTCGTATGGAAAAGCAGCCGTTAATTGATTTTCCTTCTGGGTAAGCACTCACTAAAGTATTCGGAACCTCTCGAAAGTCAAAGTCTCACCTTTGTGATATACTCGCGCGCCACTTGAATTAGATACGGCATAGCGAACGGTAAGATACGATGCTTGCACGCCAGCTCCAAAATAACGTCTGGATGAAGAAGATCGTAGCAGTGGAAGAGGCACGCAGCGAAGCAATCCTTTGATCCTCGCTCCAGGAACCATTCCAGCAATTCTTCGGCGACGTCCGGGTTACGCGATTCCGCCGCGTATTCCATTGCGTCGCTATAGTAGTTCAATACGATTCACCATAAGTTCCCATTGGAAAAAATCCAGTGTTTTTATTGCAATTACCAATTTATATTGAAAAAAATCAATTTTTTTTCTAGAATTATGATTTTGTGTTAATAGAAGGAAATGGCAGAGGGATTAAAAAAAAATTAATTATTCTTACAATTTTTTAAAAATAAAACCACTTTGCCATTTTCGTATACAGAAGTATAGGATATAAATTGAAGTTTGCGTTCTACACTCGTGACATTTACAAACTTGCCGCACAATTCACAATAAAAATACAAAAATTGAATAGCTTAATGAAACTTTTAGAAAATCTCATAAGTAATGGATTGAGATCAGACCAAAAAACATATTGGAAATTTATATTTTTTTCTCTTACCGGAATAGTCTGTCCTTCTTGCACAGTTCGACGGATTGTTTCCACCTGTTGTTGCCTTTGTAGAGATACGCGGCAATTCTTCGGAACTCGATCAACTCGTGTTTCTCGAGTTGCTGGGCAAGCGCGATGTTGTCGAAATTGTCGAAGGCGTCTATCGACGTTCTCAGGCCCTGATAATCCTCTTCCTCGATGAGAAGACCGTTGAGGGCCTCGTTGATCGCTTTATTGTTCAACGCCTGCACGGATCTTAAATAGGGCTTGACGAGTTGGAGGTGTCCGGTTCTCGTGAAGTAAGCAACCGATCGCGTGTGATCCATTCGCGGAGCAAGCACCAGGAGTATGTCGTTCAACAGGAGAGGCTTGTACTCTACGTAGAATTGTATTGCTTTGTAATACAACTCGACGTTCGCGACTTTTGTGATCACGTCTTTGAAGTGGCCCTCTCGCCAGGCCTCGGTGGGGTGTTGAATCATTGCGACCACCGCGTTGTCGTATTCCTCGTATTTGTCGTACAGAAATACGAGTTCGGCCCACAAGTGTGCTGATTCAGCAGCGCGCAACACCTTTCGAAATAATATTCGTTGAATGTGCAATTGTCATCATGTGTAAGTCAAACGGACAGTGAGTTTTTGTGACTTTAATCATCCAGTGAATTGGGTTTTGTGATTTTAGATATAATATTGTGACAAATAATAGTGCCGCTCTATTACGAGTCCGAAAGATGGAGATGCCTACTTTTGGTATATTGACGCGTGACCAGAAGAGTTCGAGGTGTTCGCGCATCCTCTGGGGCTTGTATTTGCTGTAAAGAATCGCCAGTTCGGTGAACATTCCCATATGCGCTCGCTCGATGCCCAGTGCCGCCTCGAGGAGATTTATGAGCTCCTCGAAGTGGCCACGATCTTGATAATAATTGATTAAATCTTCGAGCTCGTCGGCATGCACGACGATGTGGAGGCCGCACATCTGAGCAAGACGGAATTCACCGCTGTCCACGCAAGCGAAACAAACTTCCTTCCAGGTTCTCGTGGAATTAGCTTTGCACGCGCTATCGACTGCACCTTGGAACTCCTTCAGGTGCACAAGCGTGATCGCCAAACGGGCGAAGTTTGAGACATTGTTGTACAGAAGCTTCGCCGCGTCGTACATCTTGTCGTCGAAACATCTGTCGCCGATCTGTCCATCAGAATACACCGAAACCAAACCGAAAAAAGATGAATTAATGAGACTATTAGTAATAGGAATGTGCGAGAGACAATTTTGATGAACATTCGTACCATTTTAACTCTTTACTACGGAGGATCAAATATTTTTAAATGCTGTAACAATGGGTCGATTCCAAACATTTTTATACCACGAGATGAAATTTGGAGGTGCTCCTCTTTCGATTTAGGAGGAAAAAATAATAAACAGTAATAGGGTTTTTGAGGATGTCTATTTCGATTCTTATTCTATATTACCGCATTATAAATATACTGTTTAACAAATACCTTCTGTATATCAGCGTGATTCGGTCCAGATATAAATTCCTCGAGATCAGCAAGTCTGTTAGTACGCGCGTATGCGTAGATGAGCTCGCTCTCGATGAAAGACTCGCGAGCATTCTTCCTCGCCATTCGCAGATAACGCACGAGATCCTCCCAGTGCGAGGTACGATGGGCGGTTTCAACGACATCCACGTACGCGGACGGATCATCGGCCTTGATAAAACTATCGATCGCTTCTTTCACAAGACCCTGCTGCAATTGGGCTCTGGCAAGCTGGGACCATACGGCTGGTTCGTTGCATCTACGGGGGCGCGAAAAAGTTAATTCATCGAAGATTAATACAGAGATTCGAAATTAATTAACGATCAATGAATTTGAGAGTAATTCGGAGATTCAAAATGAATTTATGATTGATGAATTTGAGATGTCGGGGATTCAGAATTAATTCAGACAATCTATATCTTGGTGAAAGAAATAAGACGAAAGTGTATGAGGAGTAAGTCGGTGAAGAAGTCTCACCGTTCGGCAAATTCGTAAGCGCGATGAAGATTGTTGACTTGTTCGATGAGCACTTGGATGGCTGATGTATTGACGTCGAATTTCTTGAATATCGCGAACGCCTCTTCGTAGAGTTCGCTATTTATCGCGATATTGGCGATATCCGGTGCATCATAATTGTCCAAACGATTGATGTATTCCATGACGCGTGTACGATCGGCTTTGATAGCGGTTAAAATCAGAAGATTCTGAAGATTGCGATGATCACTGAAAACGCTGCTGTCCAGTACGATTTTCTCGAGAAGTTCGATAAGCTCGTTGGGCAAATCAGCTGTCATGAAAGCTTTCACGGTGATCGAGATATCCTCGGGATCCTGAGTTTCTGAAAGTGCGGTTTGGACGACCTGATCGATCAAAGGTCGTTTGTAGGGATTGCTCTCGAGGAGAACTTCAGCCCAGAGATCGGGATCGCGACGTCTCACGAGATATCGCGCTTCGCTCTTGAAGAGGCTGTTCTCATTACAAACGCTTATCAATTCCCGATCGCACTGGCCACGCTCGTACGCGATGCAAGCCAAGTGTGGATCGCGCTTTTCACAGTATTTGCCGACAACGCGACTATCGTAAAACTGATTTTCCTTGAGGAATCTCTCCGGATTGTTGTTGCTGTCGATGTAGATTTTCGCGAGAGCGTTGTGAGTCGCGGGCTCGACGCAACCCTCGTGAACACGGGATTCCAGCCAGGGCAAAAGAAGCTTCAAACGATTGCGCTTTTCCACCTCTTCGACCAGCTCGTCTGTCGAGAACTGTCCGCGCACTACCAGTATCAGATTCTTTATTATGTCCTCCGAACAATCGACGTCCAAGAGGCCTCCAACGACCACCGGCAGTCGCGAGGGATTCACCTTTTGCACGTATATCTCGATGTACTTTTGCAAATTGTTGCGATACAGATAGAGAACGAGATCGTGAACGAAATCGAAACGATCGCAAACAATTATGAGCGGCAGCTGATCCGAGAGCTTCGCCTCCTTGAGGAAGTTCTTCACGCGCTCGGCGTTGTAACAATTGCTCTCGCGACAGATTCTCTCGACTTCCTTGATCTGTCCGATCTTACAGGCCGCTTGTATGTACTTGAAGTGAACCTCTTGATCCTGGCTGAAATTGACGATCGAGCCGAGGAAGTAGAAGAGACCCTCGTACGACTTGAAGCTCTCGAAGAGATCGATCAACGACTTGGTCGTTAATTGTTCGTGATACTTGGTCGCTATTTGCACGCATATCTGGAGATTTTGGCGGATGTTCGCCGTCAGCATTGCCTTCAGACACTCGAGAGAATCCTCGACCGAGAGCGTACCGAAGAAACCGACCAACCAATCCGGTGACAGTAGATGCGTGTGAACTACCGCTCGCTTTATGTCGTACAGATCGGTGTAGTGCTCTAAAGCGCGCTGCAACAGTCCGGCCTTCTCGCACAGCTGGGCCACGTGAGCGCGATCGTAATGAGTGAACATCTGGTTACCGAGGATCGCGTCAGCTACCTGAGGAGCTGACATCAGATTCATCTCGAGCAGACGTGTTTGCAAAGCTCCCTCGCTTGGCCGATTGTTCTTCAGAGCGTCCAGAAGAAACGCGGTGCACTGCTGTACCATATTCTGCTCCATAAATATGTCGACGATCTGCAAAACAAAAAAACGTTCGGATTTATTTACTTCCTATAAAAGAAACGGGTGGCCCGAGAACATACGACTTTCTGGTGATCGCAATGTGGGAATGACCAAATCAAGGGAATTGTTTCATAAATGTTGAACATTTTGTTAGGTTTGAAATATGGCCGATCGCGTTCCAATGATAAGTTTATTGTGAAACGCAAATTGACCGCCCAAAGCATGTTGTGACAACTAAGAAGATTAAAAAATCAATATTGAATTTTCGAGATGAGTTCTTACTTGATTTATGTCGGCCAAAGGTTCATCGTCCTGGACGAGCATCTGCGCGAAAGCAACGCCCTGGTCGGGATTGATCCTCATGACGTTTCGCAACAGGAACACGTAATCGGGCGTGTACGAAACCTTCTTGGCATAGAGTACGATCTTTTGGAACTGGCCAGTCTCAGCGAAGCACTGGATCACTTTGTTGGGCACATTTGCCCGGAGATAGACACTTAGGGCAAGAGTAGGATCGGCTTGTTTAACTAGATCGCCCAGTTCTTCGCTGCACTCGAGTTTGTCCTCTTTCAGCCACTTCTCGAGCAATTGCTTGCGATTCTGCACCAAAACCGGGCGACAGAGCTCCAAGGATTCGTATTTGTTGAGCTGTCCTTGATCCAAGAGAATCCCGAAGTATTGGAGAAGCGGCGACGTTTGGCCTTGGGTGGCTGGAACCTGAAACAATGAAAAAAAAACGACGATTAATCAGACCGTAGCTTTGAAATGGATAACGTCGTTTGGGTTGTGAAAAGCCGTTCGCTAACCTGTTGAAAACGTTGGATGGTCGCAGGTGTTCTGAGGATACCCTTGGGCGCGTTTGCCGCGACTTTTGCCGCTTCGGCGTATTGTCCATTTTGAAAGAGCATATTGAATTTTCGAACGAAGAGATCCTCGGCGCCGGACAGATTGTTTCTCACCGCCATTCTCAGAGCCAATTCTGGGTTTTGGAGGACTCCGTTGATGTACGGTATGATGTTTTCTTCCTCGACGGATACCGAAAGCACCTGACCCTTCCTATTGACACCGATGATGCCCCCGGAGGCCTCGTGAGGCGCAGTGACGAAGATCGTTTCGCCGGAGATGCGATTCATGAATATGCACGTCGCCGACTCGATGTCGTACATGTGAATGTAGCCGTACTTCGTAATCAGATATATGACGTCGTATTTCGAGCTGACTTGCATGGCTACGGGAAAATCATTGCCGGCCTCGGGTGGGAAAAAAACGTCGACGGCTTTTTTAGGAAACGGATGATTGCCAACCGGTGGTTGTCCAACCTCGATTATGTGCAATTTAGCGCCTTGAACTGTACGGACAGCGAAGCAGAAAAGATTGCTCGGCTCTGCGTTACCCTCCATCTTGAATTGAGCGAACGAAGCTGCGTGGCCCTCGATAGGCTGAGAACACTTTCTCTCCACAGAGTACAATTGCATCGCTCCTACCACACGATTGTGCTGGGCCGATATACCGATCAACAATAACCACGTTTGCTTTGGATCTGTGCGATAATTGATTATCTGGCAGCCGTTCAACGAGGAATGACGCTCAAACATCTTCGTTGGTGTAGAATCACCCTCCATCGACCAATGATAAACCGCCATATCCGTCACTAGTGCCAGAGTGTTCAAGGATATCCATTTCCAGAATACCACATCCTCCGTCATCACGTGAGCCTTCATCTTTGACTTCATCTCGATGTTGAAGATCTGCAGGGTCTTTTGAGCTGCGACGCACCACCAAAAGGAGTATTAGACAGTCTTCCGGATTCTTGTTTTTCGTTTTACGTTTATCGTGTCAGCCGTCAGTAGGAAACTGCGGCTTTTAGGCCCAATTCCGAAAAACAATCTTTTGAATATTTCAAAACGTGAAAAAAACACCATATTTTGAAAGAGTATCTGTGACTCATTAATGCTATTTAACTTCAGCTGGTTTTCAACTTTTTGGTTTGACCTTTTTTTATTTCAAAAAGAAAGTATTACATTACAAGAAACATTCATTATTATTTTTACAAATACATATAAGCAAATTAAAAAGTTTACTTTCTTTATGTATTAAGAAATTAAAGCCAAGATATGGAAAGCCAAAACTTTTTTCCACAATGAAGACCAAACGTGTTATTTTGCACTAATATACTTTTTAAATGCTTCAAACATTCCTCAACATTCTTCAACTTTATCATGACATTGCACCATTGATTACTGGTCATTATTGTTTGTGTCAACCACTTAAGAGGTTGGGGTAAAAAAAACAAAAAAACTCGAACGTTCGAATTTGCTAACTCTCTTCGTGCAGCTTCGAAAACTCACAGGTGGATTTAGGAAGCAAAACGAAGCATTTTAGAATGATTTTTTGTCGATTGAAGGGAAATCCTTGATTGCTCACAACATCCCTTTACTAACCTTTCAGAGCAATCACTTTACTGGCTGGGTTCATAATTGCTGAGTCGGCAGATATGGGTCTTCTTATAGGATTCGTCGAGTCGTTCATGTCGATGATCACTACCTGGGCCGTTTCTCCCACTTTTTCTCGCACGCATATGAACTTGTCCGACTCCATGGTGAGACTATTGAAGCTGACATTGCTCGCGTTGATTCCCACAGCTGTTAGCTAAGAGGACAATGATTGTAGGTTCAATTTTGGCAATCCACTTCAGATCAATATTGATTCCGATCATTCCTTGTACAAGGTATTAAAATATTGAATTCTCTTTACTCTCACGAACCACAAATTTCTTGTGATTGCCGAATGTCGGATATGATCCGCTATCCCAGTTTCATTGGGTTGCAGCAGGTCATTTATATGCTATGTCTTACATAATTAATAGCAGTTAAGCAACACTGAGAAAAATCGTACACTACAAATAGAAAAAACAGGCGCTAAGGAGAGGCGACACAAACATTTTTGTGTCTGAACTCAGATATTAAGAATGTGTGGTCATCGATATTCTTTGCAAATCTCATCGCTGATTGGTCGACCGAAAAGCCACAGCTGTTCTTCCCTGCAATACTTGGCTCTGAATGAGTTTATTGTTGTTACCTAATAATAAATCATTTAAATAAACATCACAGCTGAACCAACACTAGGATGGGTGACTCTTTCAGGCTCCAATCTTGCGGCAGCTTTGTATGCATTCATTTACATTAAAAATCGACCCTTCTGAAATGATGCGTGCTTTTTCCAGTTACCCTATGCCCTTCTGATAATGATTCGTGAGGAAATGAATCGAATGGAAAAAAATATATTGCAATCGTTTGGGCGCAAATGTTATTTCTGCAAGCTTGGAGAAACAAGTAATCGTTTGAAAGTTCGCGAAGTATTTGAATTTTACGAGCGTTCGAGAGGCCAATACGCGTTCCCAAGATGCATTACGTTATCGATTATTCAAAGACCGACACGTCACGTGACGACGATGTAAGGACTGTAAAGCGGCATAACGGAATGAAAAAAAAGAAGGAAAATGGAAAATTTCGTCAAAAGTAGGCGGAAGCGCGATAGGGTGTGAGGGAGGAAGGAGGGCGGGAGGGGCGTGAGCGGACGTGGCCCAGTGTTGCCCGTGATCCTCCCAGCGGAAAAATCGATCAGCTATCATAGTCGTAACGATCGAAGCGAGCGAGGATATTGAACCTTTCTCGGTGCCTCGACACGACGTTTTCTTTCCGGATTCGCAAATTCGCAGACAGATTTGTCCAAAAAAAGCAGGGAAAAAAGTACGTCGTAATCGCGCGGAAGAGACATTTCCGGCGGCGGTAGTGTTTAGGGTTTTTCTTACTACCGCTAGCAGCGCAGCATGATAAAAAAGAGAAACTAAATTGGCTGTCAAGAGCGGACGTCAAAAGTGTTTAGGTGTTTGCAGGTTGGCCCCGTGTGTGACGCCCCGTATCGGCCGAGAGAGAACGAGAGAGGGGGGGAAAGAGAGAGAGAGAGAGAGAGAGGAGTCACGCTCTCGCGAGGCCATTCCGAGATTAGAGAGAGAGAGGTACGGAATGATAAAAAGATAGAGAGAGAAAGGCTATGAACACGTCGGCAGGGATGGCAACCACGAAAGAGATAGATCGAGAGAGGGAGACGGTGAAACCAGAATTTTTTTCTGCGATTTTCATTTCAAGCGACACCTTGGTTATATTCACTGTGCGAAAAAAATTGATTCCAAACTTACCTGGAGATGTTCCTGGAACCTTATGGGCAGTAGCTGCGTCATTTTGGTTTACCGATTTTCCCCTATATTTTGTATTTTTTCCTTCCGTTACAACGTCCTCTTAATTATCTCGCCACTTTTTTTTCCGCGCGACCCGATGAATCTCACACGCGCGTCCCGTAAATTTCCTTTTCCCCCCGACTTTGCAAGTATCGACGATTTTTTTCTATCTCTCTCTTTCTCGCGCGCGCGCTGCCGCCTCCGGTTTTCTGCGTATATCTCGACACAACCCCCGCGCGAGTTTAGTCGTCTCTTCTTTAACGTTCGTCTTCGATACAATCCATCCGCGCACACGACGAAAACCAACTGACGCAAAGGCTATGAGTGCCGTCACTGTGGATCTCCGTCGCTGACACCTATCATGGCCGCCGCCACCGCCGCGACACAACGTCCGCCCCCTATCGAGAAAGTAGTCCCCGCGCACACCGTCGCGATTCTCGCCGAAACTCGGTCGCGCTTTTCAGACACTAGTTTTTTCCTACTATATTTTTTCCTGCCCTTTCTCCACCGCGGCACGAGTTTTACGAATTACGACGCGACGATCGACGTTAAATTTTCTTTTCTTCGTTGTTCTAATTATCTATTTGTATTCTTTAATTACGACGATCAAAAATGTTTCACGGTAAAGCGCAGGGATACAAGTGTGTTTCATGGAGAATCTCTTCGGAACGCGATTCTCGACCCCCACCCTTGACTCGCGCAAACGTACACCTTTCAAGCGACCTATCCGATTTTCTACCCCTTCCACCTGACCGTTCTGCTATATCGCTTTCGTGCTTCCTTGTGAATGAAGCCGCGACGGCGCGCGTGTCTTACCACCGCGCCGCGCCGACCTCGTCTATGACGCGCCGGTCATTCCCGACAGTTCGTATTGACATCGACGCCCGAATATTTTCCCACCGAGATGGAAAATTTCGGGAGCGCGCTCATACGTGCTTGGACTTGGCTCGAGCCATGCGAAGAAATTATAAACGGGTTATATCGATTATGTTCCACTCTCGAGACTATATGTCGTACCGACTGAGCCATAAGGAGTAACCAAGAGAGAAAGAGAGAAAGAAAGCGACGGCGCAATGTTCGATGCCAAATTTTTTTTCATCTTATTATATTTCGCACGCAAAGACGTAATCTCGAGAATAAGACGTTCATTTTTTCCTAGGTCATCGCGTCATTGTTGGGTGGAGAAAACAAACCACCATTTTTACCGACTGAACCGATAGAATATTTCTAAGTTACTTGTCTGACAAGATACCGATCTAGATTGGCGAACGTTGGAGATAGAGGGCTGGTAACGTTTATCTTGTATTTATCTTTTCATGTATGAAAATCGATGAACAAATTTGGGAGTTTTTTGCTAGGGTGTGGATTATTTCATTTTTTTACAGCGAACCACAATTTTTGAGGAATGAAAATAGCATTTCTTTTCGAATCATTTTTAAGAGTGATATTGCGACACGGATGTGAGGCAATGTTTCTTTTTTTCATTTTACCTGCCACCAAGACGTAATGTTTTGGAAAAACATCGCGGACGGTGTAAATCTCGATAAAATCGTGGTTTTTTAATTCTTTGCTGAACCAATCTTCTGATTCAACGAACAGGTAATCTAACCGTAAATATCGACCGGTAAGATGACAGCACACTTTACCCGCGGTACCTGTGTGAATTTAGCGGTTCGACTGCGACTTTTCGATCTTTTGTTTTAATCATTTGTACAGCGTTCGTAGTGGATTGGGATAACAATTTAAACGTTTGTTAGATCATTATTCACTTAAGGCCGAATATCAAATGGACCGAATGGCCACGAGTGCGAGAAAAATAATAAAATTCCAGATACCCAATGATATTTAGAAAAATCGGTTTCGAAAAACAAGAAAAGATACCTACTATTGTCTGTTAAACCGTGCACATCTAGCCATCTCTTCTTTCGCCCGAAATATGATCCATTTGGGATTGATCTTGGCAATAGGATTTTTGTATATCGAACGTGTGACACGTGTCCTTAAAAAAGCCGTCGGTATCTTACAATCGTGTTCTACCATATCAACGGCTGGAATGTGTCATTTTTTCTTAGCCGACGATCGGTTTTTAAATAGATAACTCGAGGTAGAGCAGCGCCCTCGCGGTCAACGTGAAACGTTCTCCAAAGCTCGAACACAGACTCTGCACTCGCGTATACCGGATTGCTCTTCGCCAGGCGCTCTGTAACCTTATAATTTTCTACAAATCGTTCGCTGTCACTTCCGTTCTTTCTCAACCACCCATCCATCGTTGTTACTTTTTTCCACGATTTTTCACTCGCGTATGATTAACCAAATCCATTTTTCCTCGTTTGTCGTTAATATTCACACACTACAACATTTTTTAGAAATTGCGATGCACATCGTACCGCAAATGAAGGTCCGTTTTTTTTTTACAATCATGATAAAGAAACGCATAAAAATGCATAGCTGCGCAGTATTTTGCATCACGCATAGTTGCGAAATAATCGTTGCGCGCGCATTATTCCGTCCCACAATTCATTTATCGACGAGAGCAACGGAAAAACGCATTTTCATTCTAATGATAAATGGCAAAACAAACTCTAACGACTGTTTTATTTGTTTATCTGGAAATTTAGCATCGCGAATCCCTCCTCGTGAATACCCGAACTTGTTATTTGCCAGAAATGACGTACAACGCCAATTTGACGTTTACGCTTATTTTGTTTTAATTCGCCACTTTTGCAACTCTCCCGCCTCGTTACAACAATCGTTATTGTTGCCAATGATTGAAGACGATTACACGAACGCCGCGGGGACTGCCGCGAACAAACGACCGGTTTTCTTTTTTTCACGCCGTGTTCGCACACGCGAAGCTCTCGCACGAGCGGAAACGTGATCAGTGTATGAACGGTCATTTAAACAGTCGTTCATTATTATCCAATTGGATTTTTCAGTCATAAAGCTGAATGCGAACTAAGTAGCGCTCCTACCTGCATATCTTATATGCACCGGGTGACCCACTCGACGCATTCGAATACTTTTGAAAAATTAATTCGTTTTTCAGGTACTCCGTCAGTCCCTGAATTTTTTGTACATTAAAATGATATATAAAATATAAAATATAATAAAGTATATAAAATCGTGTTAAATTTTTCAACGATTAATCGCGTTCGTTGTGGCTTCGAAGTTTTCTAAGCTCGATTAAAATTTAATTTACATTTTAATTCTCCAAACTCTGCTATAATTGAATTTAAATATTTTTCAATATTTCAATATTACGTGATAAATCGTTTTATCGTGGTCTGAAATAAAATATATATATATATATATATATATATATTATATTACGATGTTTAGTTTACAATATAAATATAAAATTAACCTTTTTCTCGATACTTTTTACAATTATGGATTTTATGAAAATAGCAAGATGCGAAAGAAAAAGATTTTTTACAATAATATTTCAGAACTCCAAGGAGGCTCATTAACTTCGAACAATACATTGATATTGACTCTTTCAAAGGTGTCGATCAAACGAGACACCCTGTACATAAATGCATACATACAACTAGACGTATATTGGATATTTAGATGTTACAAAAAAAGCCTGCGCTAGCTGACAAATTTTAGTAGCTCTCGCGACTTTTCACGAGAATCCTCCGCGAGCTCTCCACTCGATAATACGATAAAAAAATATTCTCGAAGTTGGCCGATGTTCGCGGAACGAAAATTGTGATAACTGCGACCCTGCGATTGGTTTCATTGTGGGTGGGCGAACGGTCGATCGATCGATCGTTTATTTCATGTCCTGATAGCATAGGACATGCTCTAAGAAAAATTCTTGCCAACACGGAAAAATAATAAAAAAGTAGCGAAAATAACGACAAACTTTGATACAGGAAGAAATTTGAGGAAGGAAGAACATTTATACGCTCGAAAATGATGGGTTTTTTATGATTTTTTTTTTTCATCGATGTAATGCATATTGAAATTTGGATTTTTAAATATGTTTTGTTTTATATTTTAATCGTTGGAAAAAATATATACACTTTATTTATGCCAATTGCCTATTGTCGTCATTAATGTTTAAGATTTCAAAAAAAATTGCCGGACTGCTGAAGTCCTCCCTCGCGCTGTAATTATCGAAAAAAAAAATCTAAATAATTCTTAGAGGACCTCTACGCTGGTGGTGAACCAGGATTTTTGAAATATATGAAAAATTCAGCAAATGGCAGCTTGATAAAGTTAATTTTCTGATTTGTTATAAAATATTTGCTATATTTAAAGGGAAATGTAGGTTTTATTTTTGGAATTCAAAATGAAATTGAGATTCGCCAATGAACTGTTGATGTAACGAAGACGTGTGACAAATTTCATCGAAATCGATGGAGTAGTTTCGGCGTAATCGTTTCAACAGTTGGGAAAAACATAAGTTTGTGAATACCACGCTCAAAGTTGCATAGCTCCGTTTACTCGGCACGAAAGCTCTTGGCGTCCTTCTGCGATAACTCCAAAAAATTCTTGTAATTTTTGTGTAAAAATTGGACACCATATTCTTATGAAATTGGACTATCAATAGAGAAAAAAGATCGATTTTTTTCAAATTTGTAAATGGTTTCCCTGCATTAAGGGCGGCTCATCCTGACCACCTGACATCACGAGGGATCGACCTTCCTCATCCTCGAGGTTAAAGGAAATTCACGAGTGTCTACGGAGTAGACAGAAGTGATCAGTATGATCTATCAGGTGAACCGTCTTCAAAGAGGATATTTTTGCATATCCGGATCCCCACTCTTTTTCTCGCGCTCTCTCTCTCTCCTAGCCTGCCTGTCTTTTCCCTCCTTTTCCTTCCGCCTGATACGATAGTATAAAAGTCTCACTCAAAATAGTCTGGCAAAGCAGGAAGCGCACCATTTTAATTCACTACCTGCGGTTCTCCAAAAAGTCAGGATAAACAAGTCATCTTCGCCCGTACCGGATCAATTTTAATCCTACCATGCTAACGAGCATTCAAATCGTGAGTGTTTTTTTTTGTTCTCGTCAACTTTTCGGTTTTTTTTTTAACTCCACTACGAAAACGGAGTTTTCCCATTAGCGGAATCGTTACAAATGTGAGATAAGTGCTTGTGTGTGTTGAGGCTCTGAGAGAAAAAAAAAATGTTTTCGAAGATTAGAGTTGGGTGTGAAGAAAATTCGTGACTTATCGATCAAATGTTTTTTTTTTGTTTCTTTTGACAGAAAAGTCGGAAAAATGGTGACTTGGTTTTTCGTACTGGAATTAATCAGGGAATTATTGATATTTGACAAATTTGGTCGGAAGTTCGTCAAACTGAGGTTTATCAGCGATAGCTAATTTTCGATAATATCATTGTCGTTATTGCTCCACAGAAGACAGCATTTTTTAAATTCTTATTTTATTCAGTTAAAACGCCTACATTTTTTGGGCAAATGTTCATCTTTATGAAACGAACGTTGTGGAAATTGGAAGATTTTTTTAAAAGTTTAAAAAATGCTTATAAAGATTCTTCGAAAGGACTTGACACGTGTTAATTCGTTAAGGGCTCATTTAGCTTTCAACGTAAAGCGCAGACAATCGTTTTCCGCAAAATATTTATAATAATATTTAATACAGAATTATTTATTAACGGAACAGAATACATAAATAATTCATTCGATTATTTAATAATGCATCACATATTTCCGAAGTTCGTATTTTTATAAGTCATGAGCAAAACGTTTTGTATGAATTGGACAGTTATCGGAACATTGGTTCGTGATTTTGGATTAAAATGAAATAATAAAAAAAAAAATTATATGTGAGAGTTTAGGTGAAGGATTTTGCGTAGAAATGCCTGAAGTATTATCAAATGTTGAGGATAAAAAATAATTCTGAAATCCGCAGGCTAAGAAAAAAATATAAAAAAAAGAAAATCGATTTCGTGATTTTTTTGATTATTTCCCGCGTGCATTAGATCTCAAGAAATGTTCGCAATTTTCGTCAATGGGTTAATCAACTTCGAATTGTAGAATGTAAAATTCAAAAATCAAATATTTTCGGGTGTCGCGTGGTTTCGTCTCGAGACTCGTTCCGGGCTTTTTTTTTTTGTTGCTTCCTCCATAAATGTCACGGTCTTAAATGAGTTTATCCTCGCGCAGTTTTTCATAGGTTTTTTTTTAATCAAAATTTTACGAGACGACGTATACGCACAGGACCTTCACGAAAGGATCTCATCTTGTCGCTTATCATTGCAAGGAGTCGGTCCATTACGGCTTGATGCGTAACATTGAGTCGCAAGGGGGAGCAACTTTTTTCAGATTTTAATTAAAGTTTCGCGCCTCGAAAAAAATACGCGTATGGTCCGACGGCAATAAAGTTTTGTTGGTGTTATTGAATTTTTATTTTTTTTTAAATGAAAATAATGCAACGAGAGGTCAGGGTTGGTTTTTTTTCAAAATAATTTTTCGAATTATTCGCCGCCTGAATAAAAATTGTTTTATTTAACTTAATTTGAAATTTTCTAAGTATCCTTGGCGCCGAATTCTCACGCCACTACTCACGAGCTTCTGAATTTATTGAAAACTTTTCGTTCTGTAAATCATTTTGGTTGGTTTCTTTTTGGAAAACTCTGCGTTTCGTTTTTTGGAATTTTTGGAATGAATCGATCTATTTTTGATATTACCAAATCTCCGTTACAATTGCAACACAAACAAATCCTAATAAACATCCTGTACTTTAAATACATGCAGCGAAGAAACAGTCTTAAACAAATTTCAAGATCACGCGGACCCCTTAATGAATCAGGTGCGATGTCTGCCCGTTTATTAGAGGCTTGCTCACTAAAGTGTTCTAATTCTATTTGGAGGTTTGTCAGTGACGTTGCAAACCTGTTAGAAGTGGAAAAAAAAACAGATCCAAATGAACAATCCATACGAGAAGATCTGAAACTTTTCTCTCCGCTTCTTCTTTTTTTTTTCTTTTTATTCGGATTAGGTTGGCGCTTTTATTTGATATTTTGGGTTTTCCTATAGCTTCGATCTTTTTTCGGCTTTTTTTGTAGCTTTGTTTTTTTTCTCGTTTTCGATTTTCCCTATTGAATGTTTATACACGTTTTTTCTTCCTGTTTGGAATGTTTTTCGGATTTTTGTGTAAGCTTCGTTTTTTTTTTATTTTTCTGTAGCTTGTTGGTTTTTGTTTGATTTTTTATTGCTTGTTTTATTTTTCGTTTTGGATTTTCCTGCAGCGTACATTTACTTCTGGATTCTACAGTAGATTGATTTTTTTTATTAACGTATCCAAAGAAAAGATGTTGGATTTAAAGTATCTACGCGAAGATCTCAGAAAAACTCAGTCAGTCTTCTGGTGATCGATAAAGCGGTCACCGCTCCGAGTATCGGCTATGCGGAACGATGCTTAACTTCGATATGTATCGCGTGAATCTCGACCGCTCGATCCACCAGTGTCGATTTTATATCAACTGTTACTTTTCTTTTTCAGTGGGAAAGAGCACCCAACCTGACATGGCTGTACATTACTGTACTGAGTATTCTTGGGGCTTACGCTCTTTACAGTCAACGACATCGTTTAAGAATTCTCAAATTTATATTTTCGCTCCACGGTCCACCATCTATACCGATCCTTGGAAACGCCGGATGCGTTTACGACGACGATTGTAAGAAAACTGAATTTTTCATTTAAAAAATAATTACGAGCGTTTCAATTAAATCCCGCGTTATTAGAAATCACGCGCGTTTCGCTTCATTCCTGTGATCTTACAAACTTTATGATGTAACTTTAATTATACATCGATGTCGAGGAAAACTTAATAAATTACGGAAGTGGTGGGGATTTTATCAATTCGATTGGTACGATTCCAAAAAAAAATAAATTTATTCTCAGATAATAAGTTACTAATAATTTCACAGCGAAGCCTCTTTGTCAATCTGGTTCGGCGGATATGGAAATTGCATCGAGACTTCTTTTTTGCATAAACAAAAAACCATATATCATAGAAACATAAATGCGTACCGGTATTTAAAAAAATCATGAATATTCGAATTCGTAACTGATCTTCCTTTTCTTCCTCATCAGCTAGCTGGTATTCTTTTTCCGTTGAAATTCACAGACACAAATCCAAACATCGGGTACAAAAGTATATTGAAAAAAGAGATTTTATCTTCCCGGACAATCGCAAAAAATTGGCGAGGTATTTCGAAAAAAGAATCGTTCAGCGCTTCCACCTCGCCGAAGATTTTACTAATGACAATTTGTATACAAGTGTTTTTGACTTTTCACAATGCTCTCACAGTAGTTGCAGTGTTGAAAGAAATGAATTGTTCATTCTTTTTCCAACCTGCATTTAAAAATGCGTTCAGCGGAAATGGAAACTAGTTTGGACCGTTTTTGGAACGTTACTCGGTACCCTAACCTCTTTAGAAGCATTCGACGTACCACGAGTCGTAGTAATTTTTCGATTTCCTCAAATTGGAATGTCCTACCAGACAAATCTGATCGCACGTTTGTGAGGTTAGGCTCAACTTGTCAATGTCATCAACAGGAAAAGCGGCACTGAGTTGAACTTTCAAACACAGATTTCGCATAAATGGATATTATTTAGAATACAAGAGAGTCATCGAGCTCTTCGTGAGGGATTTGTACAGAGACTGACACTTTGATTTCTTTGAATTAATATGTCCTATGAGTAAAATCTGTTCGAAATTTTGTGAGGTTAGGTTGATCTTGTAAATGGCCTCGCTAAAAAACTCCGTGTTGTTTCAGTGTTGAGTAAGATGTCGCACGAAGCGTATGAGCTTTACGGGCCGATTTTTCGGGTTTGGTTGACGCTTTTGCCCTGCGTCGTGTTGCTGGAACCCGATCACATACAGCTCGTTCTCGGTAATCCAAAGAACACCGAAAAGATCGTTTTCTACAAAATGCTGGACAACTTCCTCGGCAAGGGTCTGATTACGAGCAACGTTGAGACATGGGCGAGACATCGTAAGATAATACAACCCGCGTTTCATCTTCAGTATCTCGAGAAATTCACAATTTCGTTCGCCCGATGCTCCGATCGCTTGGCGAGAAAACTTGCCGATCTTGGGGCCCGAGAAATCGACGTGACATCTTTTATCAATGACTCGGTCTACGAAATCCTCAATGGTGAGACCGCGTCATCGTTTTTTCCGTCCGTTTTTGTACTCGAAGTTGCGATACGAAGGCGTGCCTTTCTTCAATGTTGCAGAGACCGTGCTAGGTGTGAAGGTTACAGGACGCGTAACCAGCGACGGAAATGAAGAATTGCCGTTCAGGAAGTATGAAAGTTGCCTCGAGAGCATAATAATTACATCCTAAGAATAAAGAGAAACAAAAGCGAGGATGTAAGGTTGAGCTAATAAGCCGGAAGTTGTATAAAACTTGTCAGCCTTAACAAATCATTTTTTGACAGCTTGAATGTTATACCGGAAGTACCTTTTAATTCTTAACGGTTTTCGTTGTTCAACGAACTTAATCATTCCACGTAATGTTTTGGATCAGATTTTACAAATTTTTCAGCTTGAATTGCATCATTCCGTTTGACATCAAACCAGCTGCAACGAGTAGCTGTACGCGTATTAAAGTTACGAACGGTACCGTTTTGATGATGGCTGTAGTAATGCACTTCCGGCATGGTTTCGCTTAGCGTTGACTACCAGTATTCTCTGCTTCACTTGACTTAAAAATTGGTATTCATTGGATAACAAACGTCAGTTTAGAGAATTATTAAATAGTAACGTACTAGTTATCACTAATTTAGTAACACTGGCTACAGTAGTGAAACACTAGTTGTTGTCGCTTTTTTCCGCGAAAAATGAAGGGGCTTTGATGATTGAAACGATAATTTGTTTTTAATTTCTTCAAGGACGTGTCTTAGTTATCATTTGAAAACAATCTTTAGTCTCTATACTTCAAAACGATATTTGAATATTTAGAAAAAATATTCCTCTGACTTTTGTAGACCAAATTAGCGGAAAATTTGGGCTCTGTGATACCCATAAACCCAGAAGGAACATTAATAACAATAACCCCTACAATTGTATGGATAAATGTACAGGGGCAAAGTGGTCGTGCCGTATCGTCTCACGAGGCCTTGGCTTCTAATCGACACGATCTACAGTCTCACGAGTACCGGGAAAAATGAACAGAAGCATCGGAACGATTTAGCGAACGCTTGCCAACGCATAATAACGCATAAACGCGAGACGATGTCGCGCAGCGGTTCGGCAACCAACAAGGAATTCCCGAGCCTTGTCGATTTTTTAATCGAGAAAACTAGCCTAACCGATGAGGATATTGTTAACGAGTGTTCGACCTTCATGCTCGCCGGACAGGATTCTGTGGGTACCGCAACCGCTATGACCCTCTTCTTATTGGCGAACAATCCTGAATGGCTCGAAAAGTGCGTCACCGAGAATGACGAGATTTTTTATGAACAAACCGCCGAAGATTATCGACCGAGGATAAATGATTTTCGCGCGATGAAGTATCTCGAGTGGTGCATCAAGGAAACACTGAGATTGTATCCGAGTGTGCCCCTCTTCGCAAGGACTCTCGGCGAGGACGTCAAAATCGGTGAGACTGAAACGAAACACGATCATGGATAGTTATTTTCAAGGTCAAAGTAGTAGCAAATCCCCAGGGCAAGGTAATAGCAATTTTCAAGGTCAAAGTGGGAGCAATTTCCCAAATCAAGATAATGGTAATTTTCAAGGTAAAAAAGTAATAGGATTTTCCCAGGTGAAGGCGATAGCAATTTTCAAGTTCAAAATAGCGGCAAGCTTCAAGATCACATCAACTTCCGTCCTCAACAGAGATTTATTTTTAACCACTCAACAATTTTCCACACATAAAAGTGTACGAATTTTGTATGAAACTTTTTTATGTCAGACTCCAGTTAATTAAGGTAATTTGAATATCTTATATCGGTACGAAAAAACTACACAAAAAGTTGCAGATTTTATTACGCGGAAGATGATTCTGAAATGGAATGCGGCGGTTTCCCCTCGAAAAAATGAAGTTGACCTTGGAATAGCGTTGAGAATTGCTAGCATATGACAAATAATCAACAGAATCATTTCAGTTTCTTGGAAGGACGAAACTTTTCCTCAAAATTTTATTTTCGAAACTGCATCGCCTTTTTTTATAGAGTTTTCAGTTTCTACTCTATATTTGATTCATAATAATGAATTGAGATGAAGTTCGTCAATTTTGGATTGCACTGTTCGTCGGCAGGCAAACGCGTTTTACCAGCTGGCTGTGGAGTTCTCGTGATGCCCTACACTACTCATCGTTTGCCACATCATTTTTCGGACCCTCACAATTTCCATCCAGAACGCTTCAGCCCTGAAAACTCGGTGAAACGACATCCATACTCTTATCTACCGTTCAGCGCGGGTCCGAGGAATTGCATAGGTACGGAGATAACGAAGTTGACCTAGCCCTCATGAACATTCCTGGAGTCCACGATACTTGCTTTGAGTAATTCTCTAAGAGTTAATAGAAAATGATATACAATTAATTTCCAAAATAACATCGCTTTATAAAATGATAATATAGTATAATATTGTAAATAATAATAATAAGGTAATACAAATAATAATAAATCGAAGTAACTTTGTACTTACCTACTATTTGTTATTTAAGTTGATTATTACTTATTGGATATTACCATTATTATTTTCAATTACCTTTTTTATTAAGTACTCCATAAATTTATACGCCGGTGAATCCAATACACCAAATCCTACTCAACAAGAATGATATTCTCTATCCCTTAAAAATACGTGGTCTAATTGACCTATCAATATCTATTCTAATTTTATTAATTACTTATTAATTACCTATGTAGCGAAAAGATTTTAATCAATTCAACTTGATTGAAATATTAAATTTTTTAATACGTCAAGCGCATAGATGGCCATTAATATTTTGGAAAATTGTTTGCGGTTGCAGGTTACAAGTTTGCGATGCTTGAAATCAAATCGATGATCAGTGCAATCCTGCGCAAGTTTGTTATCTCTCCGGTGCAAGGTAAGGAGGAGGTCCGACCAAAGTTCAGGCTCACAGTTCGGGCCAAAGGAGGCTTATGGATAAAAATTGCTCCACGAGAGGGCTGAATAAACCTCTGCAGGGAAATGCATCACATTCGCTATCATCTAGTGCAGATTTAATCGTCACTTTCATTGTGGCGTTCAATGATCGATGTGTGACCGTCGTTCAATGACCGACCCTTCTATGACCTGTGCTCAGATGAATGGGCATCCTAGACATCCTAAAATGTAGCTAAATGCCATTACCGTGAATGATCATTTGCAGTTTTGATGCTACAATATTTTTATTTCTTGTTAATCAAAATTTCAATGCTGGGACAATCGGAATGCTTGTCCAATGTATATAATCAATATCAAATATATATAAAAATTGTTATGTTATAGAACGAAATCAAATAGACAAATGTATACAGCGATGCGTTCATAATTCAAAATAGACCAAGGTCTACGAGACTGAGTTATGTTCTGAGATTTTTATGTATTGTATATGTTTTAGATTTTTATGTATTGTATATGTTTTAAGAATATGTTTTAATTTTCCTGTAGATTTGAGGTTAGGGTACATATTTCTACCCCCATAAAATGAGCAAAAAGAGAAACTTTTTTGCGGAATGTTAGAATGTTTAACGGACGCTAGATAGATACTAAATTACCCCCCCCAAGGAATTTTATTCCCCAACCCTCGCTGACCTTGAGAAAGCAAGGTTGAACATGTAAAAATGATTTTACCTCGGTAACTGACGCCGATTGAAAAATGCTTCGAAAAAAAGTTCTTTCGAATAATAAAATATATAAAAAGGTTCAAAATTATTCGAACTATGAGAGTATTCTTAACATTATTATTACGAACTATTGATATTGTTAAGTTTATATTCTACTGATCAATATAAAAGAAAATAACTATTTAAATATTTCATAATTATTATCACCGATTTTCTGATTGCGCGTCATCATCCCGGAAACTCAAGAAACTCCGAAGTCACTGGCAAGTCGGGTTGAATTGGCCACTCATCCGAGTACCAGTCTACAGCTGGAGAACTTTGTTTACATCTGTAGCTGAGGCAGGAAAACCCATCGCTATGGTTTACATTACCTTCATGACGTACCGTCAACGAAAGCAGACGTACATAGAAGGACAATTCTTACGGGCGGCTGGAAGACAAGTATTCTGCGACCCAAACTGCCGCCTGGCAGCGTGACGAGCGGCCACTTTTCCGGAATCTCAAAAATCACGAGATTCAAAAGCTCGTAGAGTGAACTCTTTCTATGCTATGGAGATTCAATTCGCGTGCTCGGAAAAGGTTTCTGCCTAACTTAAATAATGGCGTTGGATTCGTATCGATATCTCGTATAGTTTCCCCGAAAAGTCCCCTCGAAAAATCGCAAAAAAAGAGGCAAAGGGGTATGTATAGAGAAATTTGCAAAAATCGATGGTCCAACTTTGAAATTCTGCATAAAATCGAAAAATCATCGGAACTTCATAATCCAAGAAGCATTTTGCAGAGAAAATGATAACAAAGAGATTGAGCATACAGTGTACTGTCAACTCCTAAAGAAAAACAAGTTGACGATGATTTAGTGAAAACACTTTTTTCCCAGAAATCCAAAAAAATTTGGGATTTTTAATTTTTTTTTATTGGTCCATTTCGGTGCAATTTTATCGTCTGAGCACGAATCTACCATTCATTTCCCCTAAAATGCAACATTTCCATGAAAAAATCGTAAAAATGTAATAAAAACATGATTTTTTTTCTTTGTGCAGTGCTTCCGCTGAAAATTCAATGATATTCGCAGTCAGGTGGATAGATTCGAGTCATAGTTGAGGCCACAGATTGGTTTGGATTTTCGATTCGATCGACCCTCAAAACTATTTCAGAATTTTTAAAAATACGTTCGACTCTCTTACCCAGGCGTATCGAAGTCTTCTTTGTCTGAAAGCGCATTCACCACCCATCTCCTTGAAGTTTGCAATTTTCACGCCTCACGGTACGAGTGAGGTGCCGAGTGCGTTGACAAGTACGAAGTTGTACCAGCTGTCGCGGTCTGCTGCCAGGCACACCATCCGCAGGCAAGATCCGGTATGATAAGGTTGGTAAAACGAATGAGAAAAGAGTTCGAGACTTTCGGGCCAAACCTCATTGATAAAAGATTTATATTTAATGTGATCTGAATTATTATTCATATCTACATAATTATTGCTACCTCAATCATAATTGCTATTTTTGTTCCTTTTTCGTTTCGTTAAGGGATTACCGTCAAAATCCTTAAAACGCGCTCATTTTCAAAAGTACAACGAGATCCAATCGGAGCTCGGACTTATCGGCAAACTCATAGGAAAGCTCAGCTTTCATTGGCCACTATTGGAAACATTTTTCCGATGTCCCGTGCAATATAATCGGTCATTTAACCATTGACTTACGCACGACATATTTCACGCACGTGCCATTTGTAAAATACCGTCACGCGCATTAATTTTAAGTTTCACCGGAATATTTCAGAAATAAGAGACAAGTACGGAAAAACGCCATTAAGTGTCATGAACTAAGAGGTTTTTACAGTTTTCTTAATTTTTCGATATTTTTATCGAACAATTTGTTCGCGAAGACTAGTAATTTAATATTATTTTAATAATTAAGTGCTTGGCGGGATGCGCGTATTCTTTGGTTAGGAAGCTCGTGTATTCTTTGGTTTGTCGGTTCGCCGGCTTTACTTCAATACAAATCAATCGGAGTATTTTTATGAATTCTTTCAGTCGTTTTAAACGCAACAACAAGCTGACAATGGCTACAGAAAATTCGAGGCCGCCCGTGTCCTGCGGCCTGGACTTTTGTGCTGTGCCCAATCTCAACAACTGCATAATATCTGCCAATTCGATGAAGTAAGTGTCGGTCATTACTAACTGCAATGAAAAATATATGGAATTTTATTCAGACATACTAAACAATGTTGCTTTGTTAGGTTTGAATTCATGTGTATCCCTTTGGTGCATCCTCTCTACAAACAAGAATTCATATCTGGACCAGCCAAGAATAGACCAGGTCCGTTTACAAGGCCAGATATGATACTCAACAGCGCAGGTACGTGGATTAGCCCAAAAGAAATTCCAATGATTTCAAAGGGTAGCTGAGAACTAATCATTTCTCAGATTGGAACAGCCTGGTAGTGGGAAAAATGTCACCCCACATCAACGTCGATTCCCTTTGTCCGGACGTTAGACGGAACAGCGAAAAGACCCTACAGCAGGAGCTGGCTCTCGCCTCCCATTTGGGTCTTTGCGCTATTACTTTTAAGCTGGAAGGGAACATAAGTGAAAACACCAACTTGGCTAGAATGATCAATGACAAATTGAGTTCATCCAGCTTTCAGGTATAGGTCTTACGATTAGAGGATGCCTCCCTGTGACTGATCACGTTACCTTTTGCATTTTGTCATGTGCAGGTTTGGGTGCAAGTTCCTATGGAAAATCCTGCGAAGCGAGCTCTGTATTACAGAGGCATAGAGGACGCAACAGTCGAGAGCACTTGGGAATGGTGGAATTCATTTAGGTCTCTGTGCGACTTTGACAACAAGTTGGGCGTTGCTCTGATAGTGAGCCATGATTTACCGGAAGCTGATGAGCTGGATCGATGGATGGGCGAGCCGATTAAGTGCCTGGTTATACCCACAACAGTATTCATAACTAACAAAAAAGGATATCCAGTGTTAAGCAAGGCGCATCAGCACTTGGTTAAAAAGTTTTCCGCCCTGAAAATACAGTTTGTATTGACAGGTGCCAATCGCTACAAAAGTATGGAATGCTACCATGATTATGTGAATCATTTGTGGAAGGTAATTGTTTTTATTCAAATATTTCGTATGCTGCGATCAATTATCTTTTCAACGTAGCGGAGCAAACAGTAGAGTGCAACATTTGTAGGAGAAAATTGTGTCCCTTATCGAACTCTATATTAACAGAATAGCGATTGCGACGGATTGGTAGAAGCTTTCGCCAAGGGCTACGAAGATTATCTGCAATGTCCATTGCAACCGCTCAAGGACAATCTCGAGTCCCAAACGTACGAAGTTTTCGAGAAAGATCCCTTCAAATATACAGAGTACCAGAACGCCATAAAAAAAGCAATCATGCAGATTGGCCGCAAAGGGGATCGGACTCACACAGTGTGAGTATTCATTTGACGAATTTCTTTGAACTTTTAAATCTTCACAAAGATACACAATGTGTGATTCGTAGAGTCGTAATGGTCGTCGGCGCAGGAAGAGGACCGCTCGTTCAAGCCGCTATCACGGCTGCGATGCAGGCTAAAATAACGATCAAAGTGTACGCCGTTGAGAAGAATCCCAATGCGGTGCTTACGTGAGAATAATTTGCTTTGAATCAATAGCAAGAGTATGTGGAGGACAAAGAGAGGGACCAACCGTAAGATAAAAAGTCGCTGCGTTGTTAAATTTCTCGTAATATTGTTGATCAATGATTTTTCTGATTAATGTTAATCTTATCGTGACGAAACTATTAGAGACTACTAGAAACTTTATTTATGGAAACGAGTGATTATGCACAAAACTCAGATGATACAAACAGTCACGTCTGTTCCTCCCTTTCTCACCCTCTCGCCTTAAATTTATTGAAATGATAATTACAGCGACTAATCATTGATTCTTACGTACAGGCTACAATCGCTGAAAAATGAAATGTGGGGGGATCAGGTGACCGTCGTTTCCAGCGATATGCGAGAGTGGGAAGCGCCTGAGAAGGCGGACATTCTAGTTTCTGAGCTTTTAGGCTCATTCGGGGATAACGAATTGTCTCCCGAGTGCTTGGACGGCGTGCAACGTTTTCTTAAAGGTAAAACTTATGAGTTTTAGCTTGAATGTTTTAAGACCAAAAGTTTAGTAGGTTGAAACTTCCGTTACGAGCGAAAGAGCAAATTTCGTTACGGTGTTTTTTTTTTTCCTTCAGATGACGGTGTCAGTATACCGAATTCTTACACGTCCTATATAAGTCCCATACAATCCTCGAAATTGTACAACGAGGTTAGGCAGACTAGGGACAAGGACAAAAGCGACATTGCTCACTTCGAAACAGCTTACGTGGTACATCTCCAGAACAAATACGTCATCGGAGAGCCTCAATCATTGTTCTCGTTCAAGCACCCCAATCGAGGTACGCATAGGAATGATACGAATGGCCAGTGATCGATCTATCGAAAACAGCCCGAAAATTTCTTTATTCTATCACTACCGCAATTGTCGAACGTTTCAGACGAGATTATTGACAATAACAGATACGAAGTGAAAAAGTTCAGAGTGAAGCAGAATTGCGTACTGCACGGATTTGCTGGTTATTTCGATGCTGTATTATTCGACAATATACAATTGAGCATCGTACCGAATACTCACAGTCCTGGAATGTTCAGCTGGTTCCCGATATTCTTTCCAGTCCAGGTGTGTTTTGTTTCAATATATTCTCTCTCGTGTGAAATTTCACAAAAGTAATAGCATTGTGATATCGTGTCTCTTTAAATTTCAGACACCACTGCATCTGCGAGCCGGTGATGAATTGGTCGTTAACTTTTGGAGACGATGCAATCCCGATAAGGTGTGGTACGAGTGGAGCATTAGTGGACCAGCACCAGGACCAATTCACAATCTCAATGGAAGATCATACACCATTGGTCTTTGATCACTCTTTTCCATTGTTCGTTCATCTCATCTATCTAAGTGAACTTTCTTTCTCAACCTTCAGTATTAAATCGGATGACAAGTCGTTGAGTTGAATGAGGGCGAGAAAGTAATTTTTCAATTCACCATTCGTATGACATTGCTCAGAAGCGAAATATTGTTTTCCTGGCTCGACAGTGTTTTCTCGAAGAGGATAAATCATATTTTTCTTTACACGGATTAACATCTATTCACTCATTGCACACTGAACGAATACACTGAACATGAATGTAGGATAAGGAAAGAAAAAAGACGAAGTTATGTGATATTTCTAGGAGGATTTACGATGAATAAATTAATGTTTATCACTGACAATGACACTATGTGTCAAGTAGTAGCATAAAAATACTTTTAGGATTGTGCAAATCTTGGTTACGGGCTGTTGGTGTTGAGTTTGGTAATATTCTGTGACAATAGTCATTGGCTTTAACCAATATTTTGGTTGACCGCACAACTACAAATAACCGAGAATTTGACTAATATTCAGAATTTAAACCTAACTTAAAACTCAATAAAATTATGTCCCCTGTATCTGCACAGGATTTTCCCAGTTCCCCTATGGCTTTTCCAATGCATGACAGTCTAATGCGATCGTCGTGGATTGGGAAACGCATGGCTGTGTGTCATTCACTACAATGACGGTGAAAAAGTTGCCAATATTCGGAATAGCGTACGAACTGGTATTAACGTATGTAATTACGAAGATAATCAAGCATACATTCCTCTCTTCGAAAATGGATTTCCAACGACATATTTGAATTTTTCAAGCAGTTGTAAGGGTCAATGGGATTTTAGAAACTAAGATAACGAGGAAGTGTTGCGTGTTATCTCTTGCACGAATGTTTATAGTCCGATAACCTCGTTGACCTCACGTGATCGTGGAAAAACTCTGCTTCGAGTTTGCGTTATCATTATCGTGTTCACGTGCCATATTTCGAAACTTCCAGCGCATTATTTCAAGACCCGGCGAAACATCCACTTCTGCAGTATTTTTTTCTTTAACTTTTGATGATCATCGCCATAGGCGAAAATATATTTGGCAATATACAGCCGAAAAGTATTGCGTTCAAAAGAGAATTTATATAAAAGAAGAATTTAATGTACGATTGGCTATGCAGTTCGAGTAGGAACTTTGAGTTTTGTGCGTTCATCGATTGTTCGGCCGATAAGAACGGTTTCGACGATGACGAAATTATAGCCGCCTCGTGAGCTCCGCGAGGCTCTCAACCAAACGTTAGAGTGACTATCCGCCATTCACTTGGTCGCAGGCGTGCGCGTCGTGTCTCGGTCTACCTGAGCATGTGCACGCCGACGAGCACGCGCGTACCAAAATAACCTCAACGACCGTATTATCAGGTCGAAGCAATTGAACGAGTAATCCACGACCAAGCACGAGAATTTTTCAATTTTTGTTGGCCCGGGCGTTGTACGTTGATTGCTCAGACATGGCACAATTGGCTACGCAAGCACTGAGAACGACGTTCAGAACGATCGTTCATACGGGAGCCTCGAGGATAGTCGGCACCACTGGTACTGGAACCCTGAGATCTTTGCTTCACTTCCGGTCGATTGGCACGACCCCAACAGCGAAAGCATCGGGCAAGTTAAAATGCATTTTTTAAGTATAAGAACTCTATACTTTAGGTTATCTTGACGCGGTCGCTTAGACAAGGCGCGGGTTCTTTGATCAATTTGAAACTTGGTGTGTTATTAACACTTTTAACTACAGCACAACTCTTAAGTACAATGCATTTTTATATTTACGAAATAATTAAAAATTGTGGCGCATGAAAATATTTTACGGAAAAAAATGGAAGAATTCTGCTTCTTGCGTGAAACGAAAGTAAAGCGAAAAAAATATCGAAGGATTTTACGAAATCTATAAGCCCAAGTGCGAAGAGATATTGCCAATATAATTTGTCTAATGTTTATACCCGGTTGATTAATTATATTATAAAATAGGCTCAAATAATATAATATAATAAGTTTAATATAATTCAAATGATCTCTTCCATTAGTTTTCATTATTTTTCATTTGCGATATTTATAGGTGTCATTAACTTATCATTTTCGGCCTGAAAATGTTACATGAATATTGAATGAAAAAATACGTTTTTGAAGTTGTAAAGACATTTTCCCGTTTCAGCTTTTCATTGAATTCAACCCGACTCTGAGTAGCCATCAAAGCTTCCCCCTCTTTCGAGATATCAGCAATCTCAAATCGACGAAAAAACCCACCACACGAAACAAGAAAAACACAATTGATATTACAACCAGCGTTTTTATTTTCATAAAAGATTACGTTGCCCATTGCAGTACTTTGAATTCGTGTAAATATGAAAACTCAGCTAAAATGATATCTTTGAACGAAACAATTTATAGGGAGATGGTACACCGTTACACACGAATGGATCGAGATGAAAGACGGCGACAAGATTGGCACAGTCGGTATCTCGGATTACGCTCAGGACGCTCTTGGAGACGTTGTCTTTGCTCAGTTGCCGGAAGTTGGATCCTCGGTAAAAAAGGATGGTGAGTTCGTTCGACAAAAGCTCCACTGGGAAATCATTCGTGTCGTAATGCTCCTATGCGTTCTCAACGTAAATGAAAATTCGGTATTCTTCAACGTTACCCTACTGTTAACGCGGCCGTTCTATCTTAATAAGTCAGCGTTTCATTGGCAACTCCATTTCTCCCACGATTTTCAGAGGAATGCGGAGCCCTGGAATCCGTAAAGGCGGCATCGGAGATCGCGAGTCCGGCGACTGGAGAAGTCGTGGAAACGAACGAGTCGTTGGCGAAAAAACCAGGCCTCGTGAATAGCTCGTGTTACGAGGAGGGTTGGTTGTTCAAGCTGAAAATGACGAATCCGGACGAGGTTAACAGTCTCATGGATGAGAAATCGTACAAGGAGTACCTGAAGTCAGATCCGCATTAGGTGTACACGCGTTACGCGTGCGCACTCGTTGCAACGTCGCGCGAGTTATCTTCTGACGATGCAAAAACTTAAACCAAATCGTACTCGTTGGAACGCCGTAAAAACGGAGCGGCGAAAACTTGGAAAGCGCGAGCTAAACAAGCGAGCAAACACGCCAGCCCCGACAATTTACCGTTTAACAGTAGAGCTTTCTCTCATTCGTCATATTTTCCTAAATTTTGTCATGTGGATTCCCGTAATTTTAGCCTAGTCAGTTTCAAGCCGATCAAACGTCGGATCTGGTCGTATTTTTGTACGCTGGACATAAGAGTACTGCGATTAGAACAAAATGTACATAAACGTAGATACACACGTGCACGATTAACGTGTATGTGTATATATATATATATATATATATATACACACATACACATATAGATAATAAAGATTGGAATCGTTGATACTCACTGACGCGAGTCCAAGGTTGTGTTATTAGATGCGCCGTTTATGTTAATAAATTTATATTTACAATCAATCCTGAATGGTTTTTTTTTGTTCTGGTAGGTTTACTACATAATATATACATATAATAGCCCAGCTCTTGACGGCAGTGTCAACAACTCGTCGAAACTCCACTTTCCTGCTTTTCCTGAAAAATGTATACGTTCTTTATTCCTCCGTATATGGTATATGTGTATATATAGATATATACACACACATACACACATTTGTATATGTATATAGATTCTGTTTTGTTAATCGAAAGACGTGCCATTTAGATTGGATCTTATTAATCACATGGGCGTGTATGTATTCACATACACCCACATATATTTATGTATATTCTAAGTTAGAGAACTCTGCCAATTGCATAATTGGTAACTGTACATCAATCACACAATGTATAATAAAACACCGTAGATATTTTCTTGCGCTTGCTACAAGTTTACAATTTTTTTTTCTCGACGAATAAATTTCGCAAACGAAGAGTCGATCGGACGATTATACGATAGGATAAACGCGAGAAAAATTTTTTTGTTCACCAATTACGCGTCGTGTCTCTTCGTTTCTTTCCGTAGTGTGATTTCCAAAATAATCAGATCGGCCACGTTCGACACTTTGTCAAAAATAAGAGCAAGACGAAGGACAATTGTTATAAATAATATAAGACTTACGAACGCGTTAAGCTAAGCCTTCAACCCAAACGGCAAAACGAATCCTCGTCCTTTTTTTTCCTTTCTCTCCCTGTTCTCTTTTTCATCGGTCTCTACGTGTTTTTATTTTTGTTTCGATTACGGACGTGTGTGGGCGACGAAAAGTTTCGCCAGCGCTGAATCAGTTGCCATCTGGGTTTGTGTGTGTTATTCTGAGGTATGTGGTTACTAAAGATGTAAAAGTATAAAAAACTTAATACACTTGTATGGAGGTAGTCATTTCGCTATATGGGGGTCCGAAAATTTTCGACGATTTTGAAGAACCCACGTATATCGGAGTGGCGTGCGTTTTATCATTTTTTGCTTATCGTTTGTCCGGTTCATCGATTGAATAAAATAGACGCGGGATTTGAGTGACAATTGAGGGTATTTGCGGCGGAATAAATTTCTCGATGAACGAACGATTCATAAGCCTGAACCATCATGAACGGATTGTTGAGCTGAATCGTCGAACGAGATAAATGAAAACAGAACTATCCGGGCCACTCTGACACACTGCGTCTCGTATTCACAAGAACTTGGTTTCGATCTTCAATATTCGTTCGACAAAGCGGTCGATTTGAAATTTTGGAAACACCCTCGTAACATTCGCACTCGTCCGGAGGTGTTTTTTAATCGTTTCTTTTTCTTTTTCTAATCGAATGAATTTTACAGGCCCACGAGGATCCTCGCCTGTCGTGCTTATCAGCGAGTACGCACGAGTCGGTTGGATGAACGAGAAAAAAAAGTCCTAGCCACGTATTATCGGTTATTCCAAAACTCGTGTTTTTTTTTTTTTTTAGTATCGATATGCGAGAGCAATATTACAGCGTCCTCGTTGTAATCGGAGGATCTCGCTGTGTCACCAAAATTGCAAGAGATTCAGGTACATCATTCTCCCGTTACGCGCGCACGATTAATCGTTGTCAATTTGTTTCTATCACTAGGAATCGATCGAAGGAAAAAACGAAATAACGCAATACTTTCTTTTATCGAGAGAGCGCCGAGGATCTATAGGTAGTCTAAATCTTCAATCGTTGCCAACGAAACACAAAGTAAACAACGAACCGAAATAAAAAGAATTCTCGATTGCGAGCGCATACAATTTATGAAGAACACAGCGATGGTTCATTGAACGAGCGTCTCGTTTTCTTGCATTCTTTGTTTTTTTTTCTCGCTCCTCCCGCTTCTCATAGACCGCCTTTCACGCCGCACCGAGAAAGAATTTGTCTGACCAACCGCCGAACAATAATAATAACTAATAACAATAATAATAATAATAATAATATCCTATTATGAAAAATAAATCAAGTTTCACTTAATATTTTCTCTCTGCTATTCTTAACATGTAGTAATTATATCTCGTTATATTTAACAACTGCGATAAGACAATTATGCAATCTTATACGGCAATAATGTAATCGTTAATCGTAATAATAATAATAATCATAATAATAATTAATTAATGTAATAATAGCTAGACAGTAGGACCACATAAACCTTGCTCCAATGATTCATCTTTTTCTTTATTACTTCAATCTTAAATATAAGTGTTTCTTTTATTTGTTTTTTTTTTCATTATGGTACAATATACAGTAGTAAAATATTTCATCGCAATTCATGGTTATTTCGATTTTTTTTGTTTTTGTCCGCCACCTATTTTGAGAAGAAAAGAAAATAATAATAATAATAAAGGTAATAATAATAATGATAATAACGATAATCATAATAATAATAATAATAATAATAATAATAATAATAAAGAGAGATACATTGATTAAGATTTTCGTTTTTTGTTTCGTTACTAAAAATTAGTAAAGACATTAAGTAGCTAACAATGTTTTGCTTTGTTTTTTTTTCCTTTTCAGTAAGCAACAGAAATATATTTCTTTTTGTTAATTCATTCTCTTTTATATCTCATTAAACTATACACAAAATATTCGTAATTACATATTTAACATGATTTCATCGTCCGATAATCTATACAACGTAGATTGGAATGTGTTAACTAGTATTTACAGTAGTAGTTTTAGCCCTGCTTGTTGTGCAAGTGTGAGAAAAATGCAGATATTCATTTATCTTGTTTTATTTCTTTGTTTTGTTTGTTTTTTTTTGTTTGTCGTAGGAAGTTCTAAGGATGCCCAGGTGGCCAGGTGCGACGAACGTTCGGTCGTGGAATCGCAATTTTGTTTATCTATCCCCTCCCCCGTGCCCCTTTCCTTCCGCCAAAAAAAATATATAATATATATCCAGGCTCGAACGTCATGGCGGTTTGTTTTTTTATTTTTCTTCGCATCACATGCAATTGAATTTGTCACTCAGGTATGCCCATTAAATCCCTTACAAGATAGCACGTATGACCATTGGAGCTCCGATCTCTTTGCATCGCTTTCTTCTTCTTTGTGTTTGCTTTGCTTGTTTTTTTCCCATATTTTTGTTGTTGTCGCTTTAAAATAACATTTCCCGTGTGTTTCAGGTTGTTTGATTTCAGTGAGAGCAAGGCTTCAGTGGTATGCTTAAAAATAATTGCCTCTATTTATTAGAAAAATAGCTTTTACTTATTTAGACAAAAGTTGCCCGCCCTTTGACCAATATCTTCTTTTTCTTACACTCTCCCTTTTTCTTTCTCCCTATTTCCTTCTCTCTCTTTCTCTATCTCTCGCTCTTTTTATTTTTGTCTACTTTGTATGTCTGTTTATCATTTTTTTCCCTTTATTCGTCTTTTTTCTGTCAACTCTTTTTAAAACCACCCTTTGTACTGTTTTCAAGGCATCTCGCTTACTGTTTTACCTGCGCTTTGTGTATGTGTATTTCTTTCTTTCTCTTTCTCCCTTTCTTTCTCTTTCTCTCTCTCGCTCTCTCGCTCTCGCTCTTTCCTTTTTTTACTTCATTCGAAGCCCCGTCGCGCGCAATAAAGCTGCGCGAGGTATTTTACATCTGACGCGCGGTGGCCTTATTCACCCGTGGATACATCTCTAAAACTTCAACATCGAATATAGAAAATATATGTCGTTATATATATATGTATATATATATACATACATACATACATACATACATATATGTATATATATACATATTTTTTTTAACTATATATTTAGATACACTTCTTACGTTTTCTTTCCTTCCGTTTTACATACACTATGAATATATGTAAAGTATGTATAACGTTTATACTTGATTTGTTTCTTTCTTTTTTTTTCATTGTCTTTGTGTAGGTATTTCACGAATCAACGAGAGAGACAAAGAAAGTCATTTCGATGATCAATCTCTCGTCACCTTTACTTCGACCGTACATATTTTACTCTTCTCCTACAAACTTGCCGTTGATGTTCAAAAGATAGTAAAGGAAGAACAACCGACAAAGTTGCGTGAATCATACTCCTTCTTTTTCATCGGTACGTGGTTAAATTTACAATGACCGAGTAAAGGGACTCAATTGATTGGAAATTTGTACGGTAATTTGGTAGCCTTCGTTGCCATAACGCGGGAGTGCGATTTTTTCTTCAATTTTCTTCATAATAATTGAAAAAATGAATAACGCAGCGGCATGTTTCAATTTTGCCCAGTTCGCCGCACTCATTAAATTCCTTTCCTTCCGTTTTTTTTCGATACAACTCTCGCAAACAAGCTCAGCGATAAAATCCGAAAATTCATAGAATTAGCGTCGAACCACATAGTTCTCCAGATCGCGTTTTTGCTTTTCACTCACAAATTAAAACATTTGGAACGTACTGAGAGCGTTCGAGTACAAAATTTGAATCCGTTTGCCCGTGGATCGTCGAATCTGACAGAAAATACGAATTTTTCGAATGTTCTTTCGTATTTGCGATCTCGATCGAACGTCACTTTTCACTCGTTCACGTGAGTAGAACCGTACAAATAACGAGCGATGCCAGTTCATTTGGGTTTGCTCGGGACTTTTAACGAAACTAAAACGCTGTACAAAAAAAAAAACACGTATTTTTGTTCCCTGCGAGTTTTACTATTTTTTGAACATTAACGCTCGACAAAATTTTCCTCGAGACGGCGTTTGTTTCAGGGTGAGGTGAAACAAAGGCAGCGAATAAAGAAGAGCCGGGAGCCTTGGTCCGATTACACCTATGTGGCTCTTGCTCTCGACCGTGTTTCTTCCTTCCTCCTCGTTCTAGGTACTTCAAAGGGATTCGCTTGAGGATTGTAGGGTGGGAGAAAAGATTGATCTTCCTTTGTTTTCGTTATTACCGATTAAGACTTGAGTGATAACGGGGGAGGGCGTATAAAGCTACGAATTCGCCGGTGTCTCGGGCCGACAAACCGATTCCCTCGGTAGGCCTCTTCAACCCGCGAATGGCCGTTTCGAGTATCTCGCGTCCAAGTAGTCGCGGAAGTTTCGGTACTTCCGACGAGACAAGACGAGTACGAGTAGCTCCGAGGCCGGACACCGGTATGTACGTTCCTTTTTGAGCGACGGGAAAATCACGCGGCTGCGTTTTTCCACTCTCGATGAAGCATCGTCGTCGTCGTCGTCGTCGTCGTCGTGCTGGTGATCATCATCATCGTCGTCATCGTCGTCGTCGTCGTTGTTGTGGTCGTCATCATCATCGTCGTCGGCCTCATCATCGTTTCATTTTCTCTTTGCGTGTAACATCTCCATTAGAAGTGTCTGAGTCGGTGCTCCGCCGTTGCAATGCTTCTGGTAAAGGTGATCCTCGCCTCTACTCGCGACCACGTGAATCTCCGGTAATACTGCTAACAGCTTGTTGAACTTATCCTGCGAAAGAAGGCAAACAATTTTACGGTCGCGTTCTCATCCAATTCGAGACGTTAATGAACTCGTGATCGGTAAAATCGCAAATATCTGGAAACTGGAGACTCGCTTCTGCACTAACTACGAACACTGATTCACATTCATCTACCGGTTATTGTCGATCACGTTTTTTTTTAAAGATTACATCAGTTTCTCGGTATCTTTGAAATGTCAATTTATTTTTGTGCTTTTATTTCTGTTTTGCAATTGTATTAGCGCGATGTAGAATTTAGAGTTAAGTTTATTTGGAGGTTGATTAATGGGACCACGGTTAATAATAAATTCTAGCGCCGGACGGGTTGGATGAAAGAATATGCCAAGCTTACCGGTATTGATGGATAACAGTTTAGCGTGTAATCCAGAAGCGCCTGTTGTACTTGCTCGTGACCCTCCTGAACATGCTTCTTGTTCACTAGACCACGTACATCTGCGGATCATCATTTTCAACGTCATCGTTTCGTAAATATTATATTTAATATCATCGTAAATGCGCGATTCTTCATGTAGGACAATCGTGAATATACAGTACAATTCAAAATGGCTGAAAGAGACTCGAGAGTTCCTTTTTTTTTTTTTAAATTGAAAAAAAAAAACAAATTTCATACGTATACGGTTTGAAGTTCGAAGCCCAAAGATTGAAAGATTGGAAAATTCTTTAATGTCTGATCGATCGAGCGTTCAACGTTTGAGAGTCGACTCACCGTGATTGAGAAGCATTAAAAACTTTATGCATATGTAATCGGACAGATCGAATTTCAGCTCTTGTAGCTTTGAGGAAAGGTCGTTGAAGAGATCGGCGAGCGAAGGTACACCGAGTAGGCCGAGACAGAGGAGATCAAACTTTTGGCCGTTGTGAAGTGTCGTCTCGTCCGGTAAGTTGTTGTGTAACCTCTGATGGAGATGGTCGAGCACCAGCATATCCGACCACGAGTGTTGCAGTAGCTTCATTTGGTCGTCAACCTGTCGGTCGAAAAAACCACAAATTTTTAGTAACTCGTCAAAGCGCTTTCCCTCCGATTGGGAAATGAGAAAATTACAGTGGAAAGAAAATCGAAGAATGGAAAATGCAAAACTTGGGTAACGACACGTGTTTCCGCAAAATCCCATAAATGGACGCCCAAAATTCAAATTTCTAAAATTCTCTTATTTTTAAACTCTTTTTTTTAAATTTTTTTCCTAACGCAATTTGTCTAAATTTTTTTAGTGTCGATTGGAATTATCTGAACTATGATAATTTTGTTTGTATCGCGTGACCTAATATTTTGATAGAACTTTTCAAAGTAATGCCAAAAAGAAGTAAAAAAATTAAGTTGCTCTTCTTCACTTTCCCTTACGATGAAAATTCAAGCATAAAATTTGAGACGCGATTCTTTCGCGGCAAAATTATCCGCCATGAAAAAAAAAAAAAAACAAAAAAAAGAAACAATGCCAAAAGAAACGATTGCGAATTATTGCACGGTATTTCCCTCTCCGTTAGTCCTCTTTGGGACGGCTACAGTAACCTAGAAACGTATCTTGTTGTGACCCAGATATGAGGCGATGCTTGAAATCATTCAGAGATTGTGCAACGCAGCCGCCGAGCTGCGGCTGCTTGCTTGGTTACCTCACATCCCTCCTCGAGGCCTGTAACTGCGCGCAGTGGCGTATACACAGTCAGCAAAAGGCCAATTTCTACACAACCAAACGAGTCGCCATTCTTGCTCTTCGAGCACGTATTACTTTGAGTTTAGAGTAAAATTTGAAGAACGGAGATTGGCAATTAGTCTACTGGAACGAAACAGATGTTATCTTCAATGTGTTTCACAAATATTAAATTTTGCCACTTAATATATTCTTGAATATATCGATGACGTGAAAAACTATATTTAAAAAATATATCCTTTGATTAGAAGAGATAATCGAAGTTTGAGTTTGCTTGGATTTGGAAAATTCTCGTATCGACTTTGGTGATTTTTTTCTACATGAGAGACCGAACGATCGATGTTCTAAAGTGAGTAGATAAGAATGGTCGTTGGGGATTCTCGGGATTTCGGGATTTCTCGTATTGTCGGATTCACTGATCAAAAATTGAATCTTATCTGACGTTACTGAATAATTCATTTAATCGTGTTCCTCGTTGTTCGATATTTGTTTGCAGTTGTTTGGATTTAGGGAGTTTTATGATTTAACTATCCTAGTGATTTTTTCAAAATTGAAATCGATGTTATTTTGATTACTACATAAAAAGTTCAAGGCTGTACTATACCGTACAGAGATCAATAAATGTATACGGACTTCGTACGAGAACTGGACTAATTGAGAAACGATTATTACATCTACATTTTTTAGCAAACCCACCGAAAGTCTGATTCAACCAAAAACCACAGCAACTCTGTATCGCTGAATTTTCAAAAATAGGTTAAACCCTCCATCTTTCGCAAATTTCACATCGAATCGCTCTGCAAGCTCGAAAGAATGTAGTATTTGCCAACCAAATGATTCGGGCGGTAACAAAACCAAACCGAAGGTTGCCCGATCGCGTTTAAAAAGTGTAAGAGACACACCCCCCAAAGATACTACTCCTCGTCCATTTTCGATAGTTTGATCCCCGTTTTATTCGCTTCCGTGGACAATTAGACTAACGAAAACAAGCGGCAACCGTTTTTTTTTCTTTTCCGATTAATCCTTATTTGTGACAATATATAGTAAAGTTGAAAAAGGTATATTTCAGCGAAAAGGATAATCGCAGCGATGGAAATACGAACCTTGAGATCCTTGAAGAAAACGGAGTTTCTCGCCCAATCGACCTGGGAGAAGAGATTCTGATCGAGCACTTTGCACATAAGTTCGAACAAGTCAACCTCGCACTGATTGTACGTTTGGTTCTGTAATAAACTGAAGAGGGACGCTTGCCACTCGCGATCGTCCACGGTCTGGACAAAGTCTCTAATCATCGGACTAGTTTTTAATGTACCGGTGTTCGGTACTTGATTGGGATTAACGGTGCCGCTGGTTTGGCCGCCTTGACTCGAGTGTTCGCCAAAGTTGAAAGCTTTAGGGCTTGAGGTAGTCGAATTCGCGGCCCACAATTTGCTGTCCAAGCTTGGATTCGGATTGTAGAGATGATTGCCGCCAGTTATCGCGGTTTGGGAGGAGGGGGCGATCAATTGATGCTGTCCGGCGCCACCACCGTTGCCGCCACCGCCGCCACTTCCGCCGCCCCCACCGCCGCCGCCGCCGCCACCACCGCCGACACCACCGCCGGCTTGATTCGTAACGAGACCCGCGGCTACCGCCGCCGGCGATGGACTCGAGTCCGGCGACGAGGTCAGACTCGACACCTGGGGTATTTGAATCTCTTGCTTTATATGGAGGAAGGGCGTCACCGAGGACGAATAACTCGACGGGTCGCCTAGACTTCCTCTTATCGTTTGAATCGCCAATTGTCGTTGTCTCAGTAGCTGCAATTTTCTCGCTCTGTCCCTCTTGTACATCGGACCGAACTTGTTCCTCCCCCCTCGCATCCTGTCCGCTCGTACCGCTGTAAAACAAACGACACCCGACTTTCAGTGATTTTCAATTATTGTGGCATCAGGATGTTGCGCTGAAACAATTAAAATTTACGGGATATAAAGAAGTTTGGATCTTCCGGTATTACAGATTTTAACAAGCTTTCAGCTTTTACGTTAAACGGAATACGGTTTTTAATCGCTGATTTTTTTTTTCGTTGGTTATCTTGGTTGGTAAACGAGCCAATCGTTATCAGGGATTGGATATTCGTGGATTTTTCATCCTCGGAATCCAACGGGAATTCATTATTTTTAATTGCTGATTTTTCTGGGTCTCCACGCTGCGAAAATTCGAGAATCGTCGCGGTGGATTCTTAGTGGAGGCTTCGTAAGGCCAAGTTCTTCGGCTCGGTAAGTAAAATAAAAAGATTTCGATTGTGGTGACGTTTTCTTTTATTGATAATGAGGGAAAGTGTTTCTTTCCAAAGATGAAGAATTCAACGTGGTTCTCTCTCCCTCTCTCTCTCTCTCTCTGTACTAAGAGAAAGAGTATTCTTGCAACTTTCGCGGTAGCTTTTAAGGCTGATAAAGTTGTAAAGCTGAAGTTTCAATATTTAATTTATGGAAGTTTCGTAAGTTTGTGGGAAAGAAGGGGGAAAAACTTTTTGCCCGAATGACTCGCAAAAAAATCACTCCGAATTTCTCCGCAACTACGTAAAGACCGAATCCGTCGAGTAGAATCTGACGAAACGTAATTTTCGTTGCATAATTATCAAGCCTTAAATTTTTAACGAAATTACGTAGAAATCCGACAACTGGCCTATGAGAATTTTTACGAGAATCGTACCTGAAAATCAATTATTACGATTCACTCTGAATTCCGTCATACGATACTCGATAGCGCTTCGTATAGAAAGATTATCGGCTCTTTTTTTTTACCGTTAATCAATCTCTCACAAAGAAAAGGCCGAATGAAAAAAACGAAACAAAAAAAAAAAACAGATCGGATTAGCCGGGAGTTGCGCTATCTCCATTCGGGGATTGATCCTGTTCCTGCGGATCTCTCCGTGCGCCAGTTTCGCTTGGCCTTTAATATCGCAGTGTAGCCGGTAAAATTATTCAAAGCTCTCCCCGCCTCCCCCTCGTTGAGTATTCTCGCGAGCAAGGCGAAAATATCCGACATGATACCCGCTTGTCCTCGAACTAAATTCTCTCTTCTCGTCGACACAACGGAGAGTTCCATACATTGTAATTTCGATCGAATCGCCTTCGGTTGCGAGTCCGTTCGTGAGTGTGCGAAAACTTGTATTCGTATATTCGAAGAGGGATACACAAGCGTAGAGGCAGCCTTGATGGAGTTTCTAAGGCCGGATAGTGCTCCGTTAGTGGTGTCGATTCTCGAGTGGTATCCACCGTCCGTGCACACGCAAACAGAGATCGCCAGGAAAACTGGTGAAGGCGGAAGCCGCGGGTAATTACACGGAAGTTGCAGAAATGTTTTCTCTATTTCTCTCGCGTCCCATTTTCCTGAACGGAGTTGGACGAACCACCGGGTTCTCCGGCGTGTTCGTTTCTCCTCTTTCTTCCCCGTTCTGGCTTGATCCCCGAGGATCGTTCGTGCACGCGATCTTCACGGGTTCATTCATTCGTAGGCATCGATGTATCCCTCGTGAGAATTTCATTTATTCGATCGATGTTTGCCCTCCCCCCACCCCCACTTTTCGTCGCTCCGGCTCTTCTCGAGGTGCAATTTTCTCAGGAACAAAGGATGAATTCCAGTGGCAAAGGGACGAGAAGGGAGCAGACACGAATGAAATTAAGAGGAAGGAATGGAACGAGGCGGAGAGAAATATCGATTAAAGGAGAATCCCGAGATCGCGAAAGGGTTGAAGAGTCCTTGAAGGAACTGGTCGATCTATAAATATATATTTAATGGCCATTGCGATGCGGGACGTCAAGTGTGTCAAGGCCCGAAGTATTCCCCCTCTCTCTCTCTCTCTCGATCTCTTTCTCTCTCCTCGCCCCTCCGTCTTCTACATCCAGTAGTCACGGACTTGGCTCGGTCAGACTACCTTCGCGCGTACCCGCACACCCACAGGGGAATGCGCGTTTTACTCACACGAGACTCTTTCACGATCATTTTTGCCAGGTTTCCCCTCTCCTCGTCAACCCCTCGGAGCGTTCTGATTACGACTCTCTTGACTAAACAGCTTTTAGACAAAGTACCCCCCTGTCCCAACGAGGATCGACACTCGTGCATCTCACATTTACCCTGACGAGAATGCCAGCCCAGTAAAAAACATAATTGACGGGCGTTCAAGAGTTTCGATGAATATGCATGTGGCACCGGCTTGAGCGAGAGAGAGGACATGGGAAAAGGCATTTGTGTCGAGGCCGGTATGCTTCCTTCCGGTAACGCGAAAAAAATCGATATCGAACGTCCTCGTTAACACTCTTCGTTCGGACGATCAATTATTTCGACAGGCTCGTATTTCGATTCGAATTTCAATAGTTTTTTTCACTTTATTGAAGATAGTTTTGAGGTTTCGAGGTTAAAGTCTCGAAATTTCATTTTCTCGTATTATTTTTTATCCTGGTGTAATTCGCGATCCGGATTTTGGGGATATTTGAAAAATTGAGCGAACAACAACGATCTTTGTCCTTTATCTTTTTCGTTTTTCCCGAAATTTTCATTTGTGAAACGAAGTTGAATCGTGGCGTGAAATATTTTTGTAAGAATCGTTCGAAATTCAATAGAAATACATATTTCCTAAAACATCGACAAAACTCAAAATTAACACTTCGTTGAACTTGATTTTGTTATTTCCTCGTTTGACTTCGATTTTCTCTATTATTAAAAATTCGTGTTAATCCTTCGTTTGATGACTAAAATCGTTTGTTTGTATTCGAAAATCAAACTTTTTTTTCTCTCCACACTTGCAAATCCGTAATTTACAGAATAACACGAAAGTGCAATTCGTACGAAAGTTTGATTATCCGAAAAGCCGATTTTCGTTAATTTCAAATTAATATTTACGAAGCATATACGACCAAAAAGAAACAAACAAAAATGAATTGAACTTGAGGATTAACCGTCCCCATTCCGGCATTCTGGCAGGCATGAAAGTGAAAAATTGATCGCGTTGTTCCATTAGCCAATGGAAGAAAAAAAAATGCATTAGGATCATTGGTCTCTTTCCCCGGTAATATCGATCTCGCGTGGCTCCCTCGAACATAGACGCGTCGAATAGGCACTCGATGCGCGGGCGCTCGCTCTAGCTCTCAAATATATCGATGTCCGACCGCAGACTGGCATAATCTACTGAATCGTAATATTCCGCAAACGTGCACGCGGCGGGCACGCGACTCCGGGAGTAGAAAAGACCTTGCAGCTCGTAAACTTCGTTGCATTCGTGATGTTGCGAGTGATTTGCACGCATATAACGATCTTCTTTCTCTCTCGGGCGAACGCAGCTTGAGTTTCGCGATCCCATTCAATGCGTTTGTCCCGGTACGACCGGTAAGTTTTTTTTCCCGGCACGATATACACCGCCAGCGAGCGCGGTGAGCCAATTAATGTAAATTCGAGTCTCGTGTGTAAGCGAAGCTGGCACTATATCGAGAACTTTTATATACATATCCAAAATCTTTATATATACATATCTAAGTATTTATAAGTGTATATACTTGTACAAAAGTGTATCTGTATAGGTATACACACAAATACGGAAATGTAAAGAGTGCAACCATCATAAATAGAAAATTGCGAGAATCAAACGAATTCTCGACTGGCTTGATGACCCTTTGTCACGGAGGCAGGAAAAAAGTCGAAAACCGATTAATAACAATGATTTTCAATATAAAAAACGAAAATGATTGACTATCGTCGTTTAATCATTTTGTTCCAATTTTTTAATGATTTTGACGTTGGTAAAGTTACGTATTAGAAACTTGTAACGAGTTACTGTATAAAAAATATAGGATTATGATTATGATTATTATTATTATTATAATTATTATTCGTAATTAATTCCTATTTTATTTGTTATTTGTTATTTTTACTGCTCTTATTTTTACAGTTGAATATTCATTATTAATAATGATTCATCACGTAAAAAATGCTATTATTATTGATACTTATTCCATTATTACTATATTAATAATAATATTGTTTTATTATCATTATATTCATATAATTTATATTGTTATCGTTATTTTTACTTTTATTATTATTAAACGTGAATGATCATTATTATTTACATTTTCTCGCATAAGAAATAAGATTATTATTATTATAAAGTAACGTCTATTTTATGTATGTTATTGTGATTACTGGTACCATTATTTTTATCGTTAGTCATTGATGCGCGTCCGTTCGTTTCGACAAAAATTACTCTACTCCGGGTGAGTCAGCTTCCAAGAGCCGGTCGGCCACAAAGAGCGCGTCATCGCGCGAACTCGAAAAAAGAAGACAATTTTTTGCCCTCTCCCCCCCCCGCCCTCGCGATACTAAAAAATAACAATAAAAACGCTTAATGCTCGTACGAACAATTGTTACCGTGACGAACGGTTGTTTCAGACGTTTCGAGTGAAAAAAAAAGGCTGATACCAGACACCGACTCTTTTGTAAAATCATTGTTATGAATTTTTTGTTTCTTCGGACGCGAAAATGGTTTATTCCTGGCGATAAAAATGTGTTTCGGAACATTAACCGTGATAATTCAGAAAATCGATCGAAAAATCGGTTCGTCCGTAAAAATTATGAGCCGTCCTCAAAACAGCCGCGCGTCCTCGTAATCGCCGTTCTGTAGATACAAAGAGCTCGAAACAACGTTTTTGTTTCTTTCTTTTCGTACGAATCGAGTGTACACAAATATCATGCATCGAAGAGGAGTGAGTGTATCAACTTGTGTACGTTTCTTTTTTTTCTCGCCCGTAAATACGAGGATTGCCCCTCGTGCACGGTGTCGAGGCAGAAAACACGCGCGGGCTCCTCGCAGCCGTATCTTTTATGCCGCTTCGTGGTCGAGCAGCCCCGCGCCGGGCACGTTGAAAGTGAAAGGAGGTTGAATCGCGCGCTACAACGCTCGCCCGTCCACTTCTCCCGTTTCCCCATCCCCCTACGTACCAAGCCACCGCAATTCCTGCGACTCGTCGTATTCCACTCTTGCTCGTTTCATAGACGCATACACGCGCCAGTCCGGCCAACCGATTCTCTCTGCCTTTCTACGCCAGCCCGGGTTTCGTTTGGGTTATGTTTGTTTGGGTTTAGGAGGCGATCGTCGATCAATCGAACGCAACGAATATTGTATCCCTTGCGTTCGATATTTTTTGCACGTTGAACGAAAAAGACGTCCACCGGTGACCCGTTTAAAGACGAGTAAAAAATCGACCTATCCACACAAATTTTCAAAACCGCTTTTCTCGAAGACGTTTGAATTTTCGGGGAAAAATCGATCGTCAATCTACGAAGAATTAAAAATCGCGGAAGCTCTTTCTTTTTATCTTTCGCTCGAAACGTATCGTACTTGAGAAATCGCGGTTTCAAAATTTCGACGCTCTCTCACACTCGCGCTTGAACGAATCGACAAATGCTTTTTGGCTGCCAGTGAAAATGAAGGAGAAGCGATGTAAAATGAATTTCGATTGCATCCCAATTATGCAGTTTTCAACGGTACCGAAAACACGCGTGTGTACGTGTGTGTATGTTGATGCGAAAAGACGAGAGACCCGAGAGGATCGCCAAACGGCAAAGGCGAAAAGGCCAGACGAGAGCTCCGTGGAGAAAATCGCTTTCACCGAAAGATCATGAAGGAAGAATGAGATTGAGGCGGCAGATAAAAAGGGATTGATTCGTTGATAGCTACAGGCGAATAAAAAAAAAAGAAAAAAAAAAAACAGCGAAGAACAAAAAAATTGAGCATTCGATGAGAAAGCTTTGGATGTCTAAGTAATCGAGGAAATATTCAAATAAAATAAAAAAAAAAAAAAAAGGAAAATTTTAAGACCAGACAATCGTACATATCGATAATCAAAAGATTAATGAACCGATAACGTAATAACGGTACATCATAAAATTGAATGTATTAAATGAAAAATACAAATGCAACGCTATGATCGGTAAAAAAGAAAAAAAAAAAGCAAAAGCAAAAAACCTTTTTCAAAAATAACTGCGAATAGTGGATAAAGCGTGAAGTTGCAAATTTATGCGACACGTAGAACGAAGAAAAAAAGAAGCGATTCTGCATCAATGGAATCAACGAGGCCATTAAGACGCCGAGATAAAACAAACTAAATCGAAATCTGAATCTCAATTATCCGAGGTTACTTCGATGCGCGTATACCGTGGCGTGAAGGATTAAAAAAACAACAACAACAACAAGAACAACGTCGACGACGATTTCCCTGATACCGTCGATACGAAATGAACAACCGCGAGAAACGGAGTGTCGCGATAAAAGCGTCAATCAGTCCATGGACGTCTGTAAATCGACGGCTTAAAAAAAAATTTTTTTTTTTTTTTAATACTCACACGCGCATTACTCGACGGAGTTAATTTGCAAACGAGGAAAAAAAAGGCTGCTACTAACAATCAACCATTCGGAACGAGAGGAGAAATTTTTATCTTTTTTTTTAATCCTCTCCCCCTTTTTTTTTCTTTATCGTCGTTTTTATTTTTCTTCTTTTTTGTTTCGTTATTTCTCAAGATGTAGGTGCAGAACGGTTTATTTTTGTTCCCCGACTGCAGGATGCGCTATATATGACTTTATAGCGCCGGGGAGAGATAGAAAAAGTGGGTCACGGGGTCAAGCGAGAATACCGAGCCACTCGAGCCCCCGACGCGACCTTGCGATAATACACATGCCATATGTATGTACGGACATGCCCGTAGCCCCTCCCCTCCGCCCTTCTCCACGGTATTCGCCGTATCACTGACGTCAGCAGGGGGATATCCCTGTAAGCTTCTCATATATTCCAATAATACTAGCATTTATTAATAGTATTAATTTATTAAATATAATAAATTGAATATTATTAATAAATTTATTATTAATGTTTATTCTATTATTTGTTCATTATTTTTATAATTTTGTAACAGCATTATAATTATAGTTGTTGATATTATTAAACTAACCTATATATTCAATGTTAAAAAAGTTATTGAGTGAGCATGATGGAAAATATTGTAAATCTATCAATTTATATTATATATGATATTATATTAATTCATATTATTTATATTATATATAATTAATATTAATTCAAATATTTAATTTTGCAATTCAATTAAAATTTTCATATATAAACATTATTTATTCCTCACCGGATATTTTTAGTCCCATTTTAAAAATTCTAGCGCATCATTTTTTTTTAGCTTCTACGTTTCGGACCATTTGAAATGAATTTTGAATGGCAGCGGAAATAAAGAAAAGAAGCGATATTTCATATTATTATGAATTATTATCAAATACAATTATAATTTTTCAATTCGGGTTCTTTAAAATGTTCCACAGCAGATATGTCAAAATTTATCCAAACATCGTGTTATAAAACATTTGCTGGATCGTATATTTCTTGAATCGTGGATTCGAGCACAATTTAATACTTATACGAGGAAATGATAAATTTTTTCTCGACGCATCGGAATCTCGCGAGTTTCAAGAGATTTATAAGCAATTACGGACTCGTATCGGGAACTCATGAAATTCAGTGCGAAATTGAGAAAATTATTGCTCCGAGTCGATAACTGAGAGGTAGAGTGGAAGCGGGAGGGAAAGAGAGAGGAGAAGTTTGTTTTTCTCCACTTACAGTTTACGAGAGATATGCCGTTATTGAACGTCAGACGCAAAGGTACTCTTCAAAGAAACATAGCTCTGGTGTTGGGCTTCGATTCAGATAAGAATTGTGAACATGGTGTGGCATTAAAAATTAAAATGAACAAAACGAATTTCCAGAGCAATTTAACCCCTCAATGTAAACGAGTAATTACATTTTTTTACAGTAAAAAAAAAAAACAATGAAAACCTTCGTTCTCTTTGACGAAAAACGATTCCACAATAAACCCAAACAGAAAATCCAAACCCAAACACGACTTTTGTCAAATTTTCATAGTACTCCAGTTCCGAAGTCCACCACGACTTTCGTCCTCGAAATAACCTTGCCCTATTTTTGTCAATCAGTTTTCGTCAAAAACGATATAAATTAAAAACAATAAATAATCAAACGTAAATTTGACTACGGAAGCCATAAAAAAGAAAAATAAAGAAAGCGATGAAACAATAAAAATAAATTTTCGTTACGTCCCAACGAACCACACCTCCAACTCCAGGCGTTCTAACAAATCTTACAAAAATACAAAAAAAAAAAAAAGAAAAAGAAAAAACGTCAATGTATCAACGTAAAATCTCAAATATTAGATTTTCAATAATCTCAAAATCAGTATCAACATTCCTTCGTCAATATTTCTTCATCTCTTCGTACCATAAAAATTCTCCAAAAAATGTCTCATAAAAAAAATCGATTTCTAAATGTGCGACCAAAAAAAAAAAAATAGGAGAAATAATCCCAGCGAATATAAAAATAAATTCGAGCAATTGTGAGGAAACGATACGCTTTGCGGTTTCATCGATGCGAAGCTTCGTCGTTTTTTCTCGCGTCCTTACGAATTTCGATTATCATCGATCGAGAGCCTCGATTTATATTCCTCGTCGGATGCGTTCGTGTGTGCGAGCGCGTATCTGTATACGCGCTCGGTTCGCTCTAGCAGCCGAGAACGACGACGACGAGGCAACAGCAACAAAATAGACGAGCATATCCGCGTTCTTGTTAGACAGGACATTATTCCAGTATTGTCTCTCGGTCTTGTTCTACCTTTGTCCGTCTGTCGGTCTCTCTCTCTCTCGCCATTCTCCCCTCCCGCCTCTTGTGCCCTCTCTTCCTTTCTCTCTCTCTCTGTACATTGAGATTCTTAGCTCTCGTGGTACACGCGTTGGTGAACTCGAGCAACAATGTCCCCATTTCTACCGTGCTCTTTTGCATCTCGTCTCCTGTCAACCTTTTTTTTTCCCTTTTTCTCGAGCCTCTTTCTTTTCGATCTCTTCCCGATTTCTTCCTTGTTTTTTTTTTTCTCGACGTTTTTCACGAGTCTACGAGAAAAGTTCAGGCTCGATTCACGTTCACTCGCGTGTTTGTGTGGGTGAGTGTGAATTGAATCTAGCGATGATTAATTACGAAATAATTGCCACGAGGGAGAAGGAATGATAAGGGGGCGAGGAGTGGGGGGGGGGGGGGGGGGACCAGGGGAGGAAACCGACCTGTCCCACAAGACCATGCCG
>JAPYZI010000087.1:0-113339 GCA_030523105.1 Ophioninae sp. A BG-2022a | reverse complement strand
GGATATATATCTATATATATGACTAAATCAGTTTAATCGTTATGTACATAAATTTATAACATTAGAATTATCAATTTTATGATGTATTACAAACAACGCCCAATTGCACCCGCAACATTCGTTCGTGCAACACTACAGATCTGAAGCGAGTTTTGCTATTTTGCGTTAATTACTTTTTTTTAAATTCTCGCCTCTTTGTCTAGCGGATGGAACGAAAGGATGTTGGAATATTTTCGTCAATTTGTAAGTACGCGTCTTTACACGCGCACGTAACGATCGGCGTTTTCCTCTTTTTTTGTTTGCTGCTTTTTATTAACCGTTGACGATTAATATAGCTCCGTCGATGGATGAACGCTGTAGGGCACAACGAGTGGATGTTTCTTGCACCTCGCATACGTATAATATATACAAGCGCGAACAGGGAAAACAAAATATTCATCGCGGTAAAACTTATCGCTAAGATGGACGATAGTTGGAGAATGCACAACCGCAACACGCTTTTGTCAACGCCGCCGACCCGTCACGAAACTCCATTTCCCTTTCGTTTCCTGTCACTTGCAAAACCATTTTTTATTTCACTAAAGCAATTGTTCGGGCAGTTTCTTTCCCAGTTTTGATGTACGGACACCTCGCGATTGGGGTCTCGTCGGCAGTAGAGAAAAAAAGACCCCTGAGGCGTCCGAAGCAAGCGTGAAAGCGAACCTAAGCTTTTATTTTGCGTTAACAGTCAATGGACAATTTCCACGATCCGCAACGAAACTCATGTCGCAATTTCTAACAACGTCGACACGAAATTTCCGTATAAAAAAATCTCGAAATAAAAAGCAAATAAAACAACAAGTCTGACACTAAAAACGGGATTTCGAGTCAACGGCCCGCAAGTAATCGTCTATTCGTCAATGAAGTTGGAACAGCGTGTCTACATCGCGTGACACCACTGCGGACATGCGTAATTCTCGGATTGTCTCAAATTATCCGGATGACACCCGTTGGGCATTTTCCGTGTGCATATTTAGCGGATCGAATTGAAAAGCCACAACGCACGACACGCAACTGTTGATTTTTTTCTAACAACCTCGCGTTCGCTGATTTTCGATTCTTTCATTCACAAGGCAAGAGGCGCGCATTTTTATTTAATTTCTTTTTTATTTTTTCTCTCTCTGTCTCACTCACCCTTTTGGCATAAGCAACATTTGTCTCTCCCGTCAGCATCACGCCGTCACTTAACGTGTCAAGTATCAATAACATTATCTAATCGCGATCTCTCCGCCAAAGCGCGCGTCCTTACATTATAATCGTACATTTTTTCTTGCTTCTTTTTTATTTATTTATTTTTCTTAATCGTTTGTTTCTTCGGTACGGAACAAACTGCATAATCATATCTAGTGCGTATTTCCGACATTTACGTGTACGTGTATATGAATATGTATGTGTATGTATGCTCACATATATATATGTAGCATCTCTATGTAGTAATTTTGTACAATAGATAATTACTAATATAAATATAAATATATATATTAATAATTATATATTATCGTGTGCATATATTTGTATATATATATATAAATATACACACACATACATACATACACGTTCACACAGTAAACCTCGTTATATTTCGTTTCTCACATATGTTCCAAGGCTTTCCTGTTTGTTACTTCCGTTATCACTATAGTTATTATTATTATATACAGTCCGCACACGACCCGAAGTATTCGCACTCGCACCTTCACATGACACGATAAAAAAATCATTAACGGCGTCAATCGCACATAAACGCGTGAGTCTTATTTTCGCGCGTGTTCAATCTTAACGATTAATAATTGTGGTGTTGCTCTTAATGTTCATTTCCCCCACTTGTTTTACCTCCTCGTTGGAACGTTACACGGGAGCTCACCTTCCACGAACACCCGTTAACAAAAGCTGCCAATTGTTTTTACTTTTAATTTTTAAATATACGTATAACGTTATACGCAATAACAGCACACATCGTACGCGAGTGAGAGCGTTGAATCGACAAAGGCGGTAGCGGCGTTTGTACAAACGACGGAAATTACGTAGTCACATTATTTGCGGCGATGCGTCAATCGAAGAAAAAAAAGAAAACAGTGAAAATAAGTAAAAAAAATGCAAGCTCGGTTACAGTGGATTGTTTACTCATATTTTTACGAAGACGGCGTTTGGGCGAGATTGTTTATTTTGTTTGCTTTTTTACCCCTTTCGTTTTTCGTGTCAGGCAATTGTCCACTCGTCGACACCGGCCTAACTGCAGTCGTCGTCGATAACCGTCTTTATTGTTTCGACCGCGTCGCGTATAATTCAATTTTCATGTAGACACCATATACATGTACATACATATATGCACATACACGGTGAAAGTACGGCTCTTAGAAAAAAAACGAGGTACTTAGCGAAAATTCTTTCGTTCTCAAGCGCGACGCGGCCTAACGTAGATAAATGCACGATCGTAATTTACAATTTTATTACACAGTCATGCGTATCTCGAATTGTAAAAGTAAAAACCGCACACAATCGCCGGGGACACGAAAAAAAAAAAAAACAAAAACACTCCTCGTCGTTTCTTTTGTCCGTTTTGTTCGTTCATTTCTCGCTTTGTTTCGATTAATTTTATTTTTCTGTTTCCCTCGACGCACACGCGATCGCACAATGGGACGGCGAAATTTCCCAGTCGCGAAACATCGACAGCGCGTGGATCAATGATTAATCGCAACGCGAGCCGTTCCTGAGCCGGATTTCGTACGCGTACGTACTATCGGCTCTTTCGTTTCACGCGACTGATGGAATTCGAAACTACTCTTAACGTACGTATCCGCAGCTGAGATTTAAAAAAAAACAATCACTTTCCTTTGTTTCTTTACTCTCAAATCCACCGTTACTCTGTGAACACGATAATTGCGTACTCGAGGCACGTGGGTTACGGCCGCTTACGAACAGAAAGTAAACATTGTTAAGGAGGGTTGAGAGCGTTTCACTGATCAATCGTTCGAGTTTAAGGACTTTCTTCTTTCTTCTTAGACGTCGATACGACAAATCTATATTCGACTTAATTATTTCGAATAATTATTTATTAGAATATCTAGTGCGAAAAAAAATTGGTGCCCTTCGACGTTCATGAATGAAACGCTCGAAGCTCCTTAAAACAAAAAAATAGAAAAGACACATCGGAGCTCGGAGAGACATCACAACCGTACTTAGCCAGCAGTCAGTCGTGGAAATGAGTTGTAAGCACTATTGGAAATTTCCATTTATCCGTATCACGCGAATCTACCAAATATCTATTGGGATTAATCGTCCGCCATTGCTTCTGGGCTTGTTACGCGACGGAGAAAAACGCAATAAAAAAGGAAAATAAAGAATCTACCTTATACTTAAAGATGCGGACTGGCGCGGCACGCCGATTAATCACTTTGCTTCTTTAATTCTCTCGCTCATTCACTCACTCACTCACTCTCTCTCTCTCTCTCTCTCTCTCTCTCGTTCTCAAAATAGACGAGCGCAGCTATACCCTCACCGAACGAAAGCATAGACGCTCGTTCTCACAATAAAACGCGTAATAATAGTAAGAAATTATTTCTGGGTAAAGGGGGACGCGATAAAAGACATTTATCCGTTACTCGGTGAGAAGTATGGTATCGATAATTAATAACGCCTCGTACCCTGCTCAGAGATCATATACTGAACGATTAGTCGAATGGGAAGAATTCATCATTGACCCTCGGAATTATTCCAAAGAAAAACAAAAATATATACAGGATGCCTTTTTTTTTTAAACACGATCCGCTCGAACATCATGGAATTTCTCGTTACTCCCGCCGTATCTTTCGCACAAAAATCACTCGGTGTTCGATAAGTTATCCAATTTAATGTTTTTACCGTACAAGAAACGGACAGGTGAAGTTTAATTGATTTTCATCGAATCTTATTTCGATCGATGCACCGACGAAGCTCGTTTCTTATTCAAAGATACCACATTGGTGCATTGCAAAATAATTGATTCAGTCGAAAGAGAAATAAATTCGTCCTTTACACGACCGCGCGGAAAAACCTCGCGATATGTCTCCTGGAATACACTGATCTCTCGTTCGCAACGTATACAAATATCGCGAAACTTCGCTGATATAAGATTGATGTCGATTTTGATGGGACACCACGTGTATGGACATCAAAGACGGGAGGAATACCCGATGAACTTGCACATCAGAGAGACAATATTTGAAACTCTACACTTTTGGAATTTCGAGTCCGTACTCCAAATACTTTTTCCCCTTAGTGTACTTAGGATCCTCGAAGCGGATCTCCGAAAAGACTGTTTTCGAAAGTTACATTCGGCATCCAACAGCTCTTCCACATTATTGTTCTTTTTTTTACTTTGCATTCTCATTGACGAACACAGTGTACGAAAAGTGTACGATACGGTTTTTCAGGATATTGTAATAAGAAATCGTGAATTTCGGTACAAACGCAAAAATCTTGCAAATCCTGCCATTAAGCAGTCTTTAAACGTCTGGTGCGTTGGCGCTGACTAGATCTCGGACGAGAGGATTTTTATCTTTCTCGTTGATTGGACGTGAGTTTTTGGAGTAGGAGTTGCATTTTCAAATGTGGAGCTTGAAATAATGTCACCGTGATGTGTCGTTTGTACAGCTCGTTGATAGGTGTAAAGTAACGCATCGTAGAAACCTTTCGAACATAAACTGTCGCGCTGTCGTCAACCCTCTCTCCCTTTCTCTCTCTTATTTTCGGCTGACTCTTTTTGCCCGACAACGAACCGGCGTCGAGAAACGAGGATCACTCGCGCACGTTTTGCCAATGAAAAGAAGGATTATCGGAATACTCGTGCGAACGGAACAACGCAACAGTGAAAGGGACCCGATCAAACGGTGACAATGATGAACTTGGTCAATGAATGGAGAAAAGAGAAGTAAGGTGATGAAGAGTAGAACCGTGATTATCCGAGGATTTACAAAGTGCAGCTATTGAGTAAGTACGTAACGAAAAATTTGATCTCGCCGGTCATGAGGCAGAAGCGCCCGACTGCATTTGAAAAAAAAAGTTAATCTCGTTTATTCTTGCATTTGACGAAGCATCTTGGTCGTTCTGGCTTCATCCTCGCGCTCGTTTCTTCCCTCTCTCTTTCTACTTCGACCGATTGAATCGCGGCCGTCAATCAACGTCAAGCTGCGTCAACTACGTTTAAGAAAATTCCGTGTTCAATTGACACACTTGACACAATCGAGTTAATACCGAGCTGGGGTAAATACACTGATTAAAACTCTCGATTAAACAAAAAAACAGCGAAACTCATCCGTCGTTTCGGTGTTGCAGGCGCCGTCGCGAGTACGATTTTCGTGGCAGTTCATCGCGAGATTTTCCCTACCTCCTTCGCACCGTTAAACGATCTCTCTCGTGTTCGATCGACCACGCGACTTGAAATATTTCCACGTGCATTTTCGCGCGCGGTTTTTGTCTTTCCGTACACTACATTTCCTTTCTATTGTGGGTGGGCGGGGGGGGGTGTGGGTGGCGGGGGGTGGCGCGGTTGAACAACGCCGAGACTATGGAAAAATTTACAGACGATTTCAGCCAGTTTATCTCGCTCGATGTAAAACGTATGTTCGATAACAGTTTCTGCGCGTGTATGTATGTGTATGTGTATTTGAAGACAAGGTCGAGGTCGCCGATGATAATGAGATGTAATTAATGACAATAATAATAATTAATTAATAATAATTAATAATAATAATAATAATAATAATAATCAATAGTGATACTGGTAATAAAAACAGCAGAAGTGATAGTAGTAATGGCTCTGTGTGGTCGGTAGTCGGTTGGACAACGGCGGTGACGTAGGAGTTCCCGTCGTGGTGGTTGCTGTCACGTTCGTGTGATACATCATCGCCTTGCCGTACGCCGAGTCACGACCGAAATCACGCAGCAAGGTAATCGCTTCAGGCGCGTTCCCGTTCTCTTTGCCATTCCCATTGGTGCATCTTCTGCCCGAACCATAGCCACCACCCGCAGCGGCGGCGGCAGCAGCAGGTCCGTTAACCACCGCGGCACTCATCGTACCACCGCACTGTACCGTCGTACCACCAAGCCCGATTGTACCGAACAGTCATTTCTGTCTTCCACTCTTTTTCTTCTTTCGCTTAAAGAAGCAGCAGCATCTGGAAATAAAGCAAACACTAATAGGACTTAGAATCGTTTGTCCAATGCGTCGCGCTGTTGCGGGGTATGAGAGCAGACGGAGATAGAGAATGTGAAGGGAGAAACTACAACCACATGCAGCGGGTGCAACGAAGAGATAACGCGCGAATTTGGATTCCTGGTGGATGAGCGACGAACGGAATCCCCCCGGGTGATCGAAGTTTCACGTTTTTTTTCTCAGGCCGGTTGTCAGAGGAAAAAAGAAAGTTGAATTATTTTACTCGTTGTTTCGCGAATGGAAATATTTCGAAATCGATTACTCGCTTTCCTATTCTCTCTTTTTCCAATGGTGGGCCAATGGATATATAATAAAAGCTTTGTTTACTTTCGGCGTGACCACGAAATCGCACGCCCGCAGAATCATTGACCTCGATACTTTCGCACTATGTTGCCAATGAGAAATTCTCGCATGATCCATCCGTAATTTTCGAGATTTTGGATTTCTGGGATCGCGGGATACAACGAGGGTAACCGATCGCCGGTGGGACATTCGGATTTCCGGCTTTTACGGATTCTGCCGCAGCGACGGCACGGCTTTTTATTCGCTAGGTGCCGCTCCCGTTCGCTGTAATCGTAAATTCTATGCGATTAGTGCTCGATACGGAAACTGACAGAGAGAGGAGAGAAACAGGTTACTATAATCGAATCAAATAAATTTCGTATTAAAAATCGACAAAACTAGAATACTAGTGCGATAAACGTGCACACGAATTGATCTATCGAATAATAATCAGGTGCTTACGTACAGATCGTACAAATATACAAGGACGTAAAATACCGTTGCACATTGCAGATTTTCGATCGGCACGGAAACTTATGGATCTTAGAAAAACAATAATCGAAAAGAAATTCAAGACGATACGTGGCGCATTAAAAACTTCATTCTACACTGCTTTTTTCCATTCGTTTTCCTCACTGGATAATCTTTTTTATCTTCTTCGAGTAATTTTCATAATTTTTTCGCGATATTTCCACGCTCACAAATTCGCGCCAAGTTTATTCTGGAGATAGACATTGTTTGCAAGAAACCCGTAAGTGCTCAATATTTCTTGAAAACCATATTAAAATTTCTTATTTCGTAGAGCTTACGATGAACTACATTAAGTGAAAACAGCTCAATTGAAAGTATCAAGAACATTGGAGCATGAGCAAAAAAGGTAGTTATTTTGTTTTAAAAGGTGTAAGATCGAAAATCTGCAAAAGTCCAAATTTCACGCCGACGGTCCATGCTCCGTGGCGAGCAGTCGTTTCCTCCAGTGTTGAGAAAAACGAGCAATCATATGTACAACAACGCAGGCAAATACGATACGACGTGACGTCGAATAAATATAAGGAGGTGCTACTAACTTGGTTTCATCGATCATCTCGACTTCCTGTGGCGCGGTGATCGGTGTATTCGAGTGTCCCGCCGTCGGATCGTCGTTCGCGAGTTCACCGTTGGTCGAGGATACCACCTAGATCGATTGAACAATCATTCGTTAATTCGGCACATGTTTTTCGAATTTTCACTTTGTTAACAACAGATTCCATCGATACGCACGGAGTAAATAATAGTTATTGTAATATAGTACTCGAATAATACATATGAATATAGAAAGGCGAATAATGCGTATGAATTTTCTAAAAAGCTACGCTTATACGTATGCATTGATCAATCTACAATAACCACCTGTTGTTTTTTTGAGTCTGTTTTGGATCGCGCTAATGCGGAATAAAAAAAAGTGCCCTCGTTTACAAAAACTCGGTTGGGCGATCTCGAACAAACATCAGGTGATGGATATATCGAGGCTACGTGACAACGGAACATAGTACATTTTTTTCTCTCTCCAAAAACGTACACGAATGTACGATCGATATGAGAACAAAGAAAGCACGAATGGGATAATCTAATCCGAGTCGAAATTCTGACTACGGGCGAAACAAAGGAAAGTTCCAAATATTGTACGGGTCTTCTATTCGGATACGATAGCCCATACGGGCAACGAATATTATTGGGGGATGACAAGGGGTGTTCGGGGGGGGTGTGTCCGGATTAGTAATCGAACGTGTCTACGTTTATACATACCCAATAGAGACACGATATATCGTACGAAACAAGAGAATAAAAATCAGAGTTACAAATAAATAAATTAACAAAAAATGTATGTATATATTCATGAAGAAAAAAAAAAACAAATACAAGAGCGCATGCACCATGTAAAACGTAAAAATGCACCAAACTGTAAACTAACCATAATCCGATGATGCCGTGACTAAAAAGGCATACATATTGGCAGCTATTAATCAATATTGCGCGTACACGATAAGCGACGTGTTGCTCCCGTGCACTTTTCAAACTCCACACGGAACATCCATTTCCATTAATTTTTTTATTTTTGCAATTTTTTTTTTCCATTTACGTTTCTTCTCAATTTATTGGGATCGTAATCGGGCAATTGTTGGGAATGGAGCGGTGGGCGTTGCCATGAAAAATAAAATAAAGTAAACAAAGAACACACACGTACACGCACGTGACACGCAAAAGGAAAGGGAATACGACAAGGTTCGAGGGTACACGCACGCACACTCACCTGTACTGAGCCGTGTCTATCGGCCGGTGTTAATGTGCCACCAGCCCCCGATTGCTTCACAGTGTCGGGCCAGGACGTTCCCACCCCTTTACCGCCCCCGACTCCCACCCCTCCACCTGCCACGTCCTGGAGGAACAAGCGGGAAATTGTTTTTGGATATGCTTTGTTTTGTTAGTTGATTTTTTATGTTTTTTTTTTTCTTGTTCGATCCGAGTCGAGAGGAAAAAATAACGACGAAGAGAGAAAGAGAACGCGAGAAAGAGAGAGTACGAAAAGGAGAAGTTTTTTGTCTCGTTGGATCCCAAAACGACAAGGAAAATCAAGAAATAGTAGATTTTATTTTGCGTGGGACGTGGGGCTTCAAGTAACAACAAAATTATTGAGACAAGAAATTCACGCCTTATTCAAGGTCTCACAGTCTGGATACTTGAGCAGCTCGATCATTTTTTTTTCTCCTATTTTACGAATGGACAATTCCTTCTGCATATTCAAACTTTGAGGATTTCAGAACTAAACGATACCTCCTAAAACCGATAAGAAGTGTTCGCAGTTAAACTCACTACAGATAGATATTAAAATGTTTGGGCGAAGTCTCGATATCAGTGCTGTGTTGAGCCAGCCCTGTATGAAGTTTTATCACGAGGCTCTTGGTTTGACTTGAAATACGAAATGAATGGCATTAAAAAAACTTTTCTCGATTTAAAGAGAGAGAATTTTGAAAGAATACTATTCGAATCAATTGCTCTATCGGTAAATCACATTCAGTCTTTATTAAGAAGAGATTCTACGGTCGATCTTTTGTGTTAATTTAATTTTTCACGCTTCAATTTTGAAAAAGAACGTTCTGCAATGCAGTTAGTAATCATCAAAGATTAAATAATATGTAAAATCCTTGCCACATTTGAACAACACTGATGAACTTTTTATTATAAGCTTATAAAACTGCAGTTTCAGAGTCTCATTGTTCGTTGCAAATATGAAAAGTCGCATCTGTTTTCAGAATTTCTGCGAACTGTACAAGCACGCTGTCCAGGCCTTCGTTGAAATCACTTTGTTAAAGCACGAAAAATAACTGAAGTTTCACTATTGATAGTTTTTTAATCCCGTTAAAGATTTTAACCGCCGAAATATTCCGAATATATCATTAATAAAAATATTTCAAGGTCCAATTCGTATTCCGGCGCGATGTTATTCTGTTATTCTAATATTGCTCGATTTAATTATTTTACATCAAATTTCAATTGTTTTAAAATAATTCAAATAATAATTTAAAAGCGAATTAAATCTTAATTCGCCGTTTTAATCTTAATTTCGTTTACATCGGATTTCATGAAAACGTGTCGGTCGTTATTGGAATTTCAACTCACAAATCGAGTTCTGTATAAATTGAACCAAAAAAAAGGACTCGCGTCGTGAACCTGCAATTTGAGTTTAGAAGCGTTAAAACTTCAGAGACTTTTTCGTACCAAATAAAATTGAAGGTAAAGGAAGATATTTTTTTCAAATACCAGAAAATACGTGAATTGTGGAATAACAAATGAAATGTAATGTTGCTTCATGTTCTTCGAGGCTGAACGTTCGTCGATTATTTTTAGTGCAAAGAACAAACGATGCGCGTCTATTTTTCTGAGCGTTTCGTACGGAATTGAAACTTGCCCTATCGTTTATACAACTACCGGGTCGAGTGATTTTTTTCGTCGTACGACCGGGACCACGGTATTCTAAAACAATCTACGCACGACCTACGAGCTCCGAGAATCTACGTCCGAGCGAAATGGTTCACTGGCGTTTTACGCTGTGTGATAAGCGATAATGAAAAATCAAGAAATAGTAGAAAAACAAACGGAGCAACGAATGTCATTAAAAAAATCTAAAAATATATTTGTACTTGAGACACGAGTATGGCGATGAAGACGGGGTGGAAGAAAAAAAAAACAATAAAAATAAACAAAGCGACGAGACACGTCGCGAGATTGGAAGAACTCGGGGCGTTTGAGCGCTTACGTAGTTTCGACCTCGAATCTCAACGTGAATCTCGTCCATCATCAGTACGACGTCTTCCTCGAAATCATCGTAATCCTAGCCACCGACGTGAAATAACGAACGAGGGAGAGGAAGACAGAGACAGAGCACAGAGAAAGAGAAAGAGAGAGAGAGAGAATGCCGCGTTTTCCGAGAGTGCGCAGCGGTAAGAAAAAAAACAAGAAAGAGAACAAAACCCGATCGTTCAGGATCAAGAAACGGGAGAGAGAAGAGAATATCTTATTTTCCTATCGTACGGTTATCGTCTTTCGTCCGTCAACAAATTTCACCAATCGACCAAGCAGGCTAGCGTGATCGTCAAAGTTATCTCGGAATGTTGATTCTTCGTTTACCTCCGCAGTATTCGAATAATATCTTTCGTGCCATCCAGGCTGTTTCACAGCGTGGACATCATTGCAAGTAAAACGATTTTTTTTTAATCATGCAAGAATTGGCCCAGTTATTCGAACCCAAAGTTCAACGCTGATTCAATGATGTCACATAAACTTTACTCCGCCCTATTTTTTTCCCTCACGTATCGAATAACAATCGGGAATTAGAGAATCGTGTTATTAACTTTTAAAGCAAATTTCCGTAATCATTGCATTTTCATAAACTTAATAGTTTTTAAGCTACGCGGCATGATGCAGGCTTTTTGAAAATGTTTATTTATCAAGAAAAACATTATAACTCGGCGAAAAAGAAAACGCAATGTTTTTTTTCCATACTAAAGGTAACTCTGCCCTTTCCAAAGAACTTACTGCTGAATAGCAACATCACGATTTTTCAAAGTCGACTACGCGATTTTGCAAAGCTTGATAATTCTAAAAAAAATGGCAATTTTGAAATGACGTACGAGATTACAAAAAAAAAAAAACAGAAGAATGTAAATAAAAAAGCAAAATAAAGCTGACTTTGTCCTTTTCGAAACGATATTCCGTAAATTGGTTTACGATTTTCCTTCTCCAATATATGTGATTTTTTTGTCCGGATAGAAAATTTACAAGATATATTTATACGAATACTGAGTACTTAAAAAATGTTATGTCTCTGGTTGCTTTACCGAAATTATCCATTTGAAAATCACGCTAGTCTGTATCGCGCTGGCAAGGATTACCTTCGAGTTTATCTGAACTTTCGCCGGATGCGAATGAGAAGAAAAAAAAAAGAAAAACGTGAAATACGCCATGCCGTTACTCGTTTAACAAAAAATGAAAAGGCGTTAGTTTCTGATTCGTTTTCTTACACGCGAATGATAAAATCATGCTCGATCTCAAGAAAGGGCCACGGTTGCGCGGGGTCTGGCGGCGGGCCTCTCACTCTCGTCGTATCAATGAATTACCTTGTAAATCGTAGGATGACGATCAACTTTGTCCCGATTTGGCGACATAACGATTTCATGTCCTGTCTGCAACGATCCGACCGGCGTTGACTGCAACGATAAAACACAGATATGAAATTAGTTCCGATTTTGTGTTCACCGAGTACGCCTAAGAGAACACTAAATAGCAATATATCTCAACTGTATAATCAAGTACTTATGGATAACGTACTTTTAATCGGGGACTCGGAGTCGACGGAGATTTCGAAGCTGGGATTCTTTGGACGCGATGGAAAGATTTTTTTTCACTTTAGGAATAGTAAGGAATAAAGGAAGTTACTGCAACGTGGCTTTGGATAGTTCGAGGGCAGCGACTGCTCCAAAATCGTGGCATGGATCGAGATCGAAATTCCGATAAGGAGTAACAGAAATTACTATCGATTTTATTTTTCACCTTAATAAAAATCTGCGCGTTATATTGGTCCCCGTTTTCCTCTGCGAAGGTTTCCCGAATGCTAAATTGTAGAATAGTATTCAGTAAACTATTCTAAAGAAGGTAAATGACTTTATCGTGTAGAATTCAATTTGAATTTTTTTTTTAAATATGTCAACCCTCATACTAAACCGAAAGATATTAAGATGACTACTGCTGTTCGTAAAAACTCAAACGAGTCGAAATAAACTTCTATCGTATCAATTTAAAATCACAGCCTCGAAAATCTTAATTTCAATTTTCTCCAAAATGTCCAGCCGAAAGAAAATCGTTGAAGTCGCACGAAAAACAAGATCGTCGCTCCAGCCAAAGAAATGTTTCGTTCGGGTTGAAGCTTCTTTTCTTCTCTAGCGTATAGCAGCAACGACGATGGGAGCGAAGATGGGCGCGAATATCTTTTTACTTCATACGAACCTTGTCGGATTTCGTTTTTTCTATATTCGACGGAGCTGCCAATCTGAGAGCTCGGAGTTGTTGAAAGTTCGCTGGCTAGACAGTAGTTTGTATTCGAGGGGGAGAGAGACACACACACGCACACATTCGAGTGCAGCATGCAAAATTGAGAAAACAGAAAGAGAGAGGGAGAGAACGGAAAAAAAAGAAAAATGAAATGTGTTTTTTCACTTTGCGATCATTCGATTTTCGTTGTGATTATCACGAAGAAACAATCAACGGTGATATCCGTGTATCTTTGCGAAGGATTCCTCGTAATAACGAACAATGATCACAATAAATAATCGTAACAACAATAAAACAATGATAATTGTCACGAATTCATGTAAAATAGATCGAATTTTAAAAGAATTTTTAAAAAGCAAAAGGAATGCATGGAACATCGTGATGCAGCAATGCGTAAGACGATGACCGATTAATCGCAATCTCTCTTACATGGTCTTGAGAGTAAAACCATCTCGGGTTCCAACGGACCGCTTGTAATGTGTCGTACCCGCTTAGTCACACACCCATTTGTTTGCCTGTCGCATTTCTTCATATAGATATACACATATATCCATAACCACTACCGGCAAAAAGTACGAACTGGCTTTTTACGATTTTTTAACCATTCGGTCTCCAATATTCCAGCCCACTCGTTTCCCTCCAGATACGTTATTTTACAATCCGTAGCTATCGATTCGCAGCGTATTTTTGGAAAATAGAGTTTACGACACAACTGATGAAGGTAGCTTAACAAAATTTGGGAAAATGTTCTTTTATCCTACGTTTGACCCCTTCTAGTCCATCGGAGAAATTTCTAACGTCGCGATCCAGATTATTGCGCGAAGTGTGAGCGAATTAAAAATTCCCTAACGAAGATCAATGACATTTTTTATGATTACGAAGTGAGAAAAAAAAGAATGTGAAGAAAAAGACGGATTGTCACAATGGAAGTTTGTTCCAGTGTTTTATAAAGATAACTCGCAAGTTCGTTTGCGAACATTTTTTAGCTGATATATGTAACTCTCCGTCCCGATTCGAAAATTTTGTAGAACATTCGTACTTTCCGCTGATAGTGTATATGGGGTATTCTGTGCCGATTCGACCTGGGTCTGACCCGTCGCATCTCCGATTTGACCCGCGATTTTTTATGATATTGTGGTATCTCTGAAAAGCACACGAGTATTGTTTCAGATTTTTTTGGGACGATTATACTTCACAATATTTTTTATTTAAAAAAATTAACGCTGAATTATAAAAATGGAAAAAAGATCACACAAATCCTGTGTTAGATGTCAAACACTGTGAGCGATTAACAAAAGTGGGCGCGCGTTTCGTTTACCATGCAATGCGTTTTTTTTCACAAAAGAAAAAGAAATGAAAAACAAATAGAATCAATAGCCCACCCAGTCCTTAAAGGGGAAAAAAATCACACGAGATTATTTAGAATTGACCAGAATTTTTTCAGATTGAAAAATGATTTGGTCAGATTTCAATCTGACCAGATCAGATGAAAAAATAATCTTGGACAAAAATTCTGAAATAATGCTGGTCAATTATAGATAATATCTTGTAATTTTTTTCCTCTTTAACGACTGGCCGGCCTATTGGTTCTATATATATTTTTTTCATTTTTCTTTTTTGCGAAAAAAGTGCATTCTACGCCAAACAAAACGTGCGCCCACTTTTTTCAAAGGCTGACAGTGTTTGATATATGACACAGGATATTTCTGATTCTTTTCCGATCTGTAAATTTGAACGTTAATTTTGTGTTCCTAAAAATTATTGTGAAATCAAATTGTTCGAGAAAGATCTGAAAAAATTCTCGAGTGCTTTTGAGAGACAGACCAATAACATAAAAAATCACGGGTCAAATCGGAGAGGTGACGTGTCAGACCCAGGTCGAATAGGCATGGAATGCCCCATATATATACACCTCGTATCATACATCGTATGTGCGTATCGAATTTGTTCGTATATCAGTGCTCAATATATATATATTTCCACGATGTTGCAAAAATAAATGGAAACTCGCAGTCCACGTGCGAAAAGAGCGCGAGAAAGTGAGCAGCGGGGGGCAAGAGAGAGAGAGAGAGAGAGTGAGAGAAAGAATAAGAACAGAGGCAAAATGGACGGTGGCGTTCGACGGGAGACGTCACTTGAGACCCACCATCGTCTTTCCCGTCCAATCGAATTCACCGTCGTTGAGGAAGCCTCTTCTCTCGTAAAGATCCTGAAAGAGTTTTCTCAGGTACTCGTAGTCGGGTGTCTCGAAGAAATCCAATCTGCGAACGTATCGCAGATAAGTAGCCATCTCGTCGGGATGACCGTCGCAGAGAACCTCGATAGGCGTGGCGCGTTTAGTATCACCGATCTTCTGATAACGTTCCTTAAGCGTGTGGGCCTTGAGGCCCTGCCATGGTAAGCTGCCCCTCAGAAAGTACATGAACATGTGACCGAGCGCCTCCAAGTCGTCTCTTCTGCTTTGCTCTGTAACGCGAATCGTCCTCGTCAGTATCAATAAAAAATATTGAAGGAAGCGGGAGGAGAGATAGAAGAGTTCGTTCAAAATAACCATCATGACGAACCCATAAGCGATAAAAAATAATCGACGAACCTTTTCCAAGGTGAGTATTGATACTCATGTAACGCGCTGTACCGGTAAGACTCTTGTGTTCTCGGTACGGTATGTGCTTGTTCGTTTCCAAGTCTATGTATTCTTTGGCCAATCCAAAATCAATGATATGAATTATCTTCTCACGCTTGGTCGTACTTCGCCCGATCAAAAAATTCTCGGGCTTGACATCGCGATAAATGAGATGTCGACTGTGTACGTACTCTATCCTATGGAGCTGAAAAACGAAAAGTCGATAAACTAATAACGAGTTACGGATAAATCCGAACACTTAATTATCAAGATTATTGACGATCAAGGATTTTCATGACATTTTTCAGAACCCCAAGGAAGGAAAGACGGACAGATTGAGAGAACATTATTTTTCTATTGATAGAGATTACATAGACGAATGAAAATGTATAAAAATTATATAGAACAGTCTGAATCAGTCACTTCATAAAAATTGCGATATAAAAATGGATGTAGCAGAGAAGACCTAGGTTGAAGAATACAACATTTTTTTAAAATCACATTAAACGAATAAGCTAATGTTATGTTCGGATGAAGCTATTCGGAGAAAGACGTGATCTCGAGAAATTGTATAACTGAAAGACCAATAGATTCAAGAATATCATTCAGGTGTATTCACGATATAAGACTAATGCTTACATATATTACTAGGTCACAAATAAATATGAGTAAAAAAAAGAAATTTATATATTGCCGAAACGGATATAAATTTTCTATAAAATTGTATGGTATATATGTAAAGAAGTTGAATCTTCTGGACGACGTTGAAGTCTCTGCAAGAATGCACCGAAATTCATTTTCAATTACTTAAAAGTTTGCTGAATTATATAAAATATTTAAACCACTCTAATTAAAAAATATAAATTTCTACCATTCATAGATGCAAACTTCAACGTCCATTTTTCGAAAACAGAGAAAGTTACGTACGGATATATCTCAACGTAACATAAATGATCTAATAATTTTAATTAATTAAAGAGATGAAAGAATATTTGTAAAACTAATAGATGACTAATATTAGTAACAAATGAAATTCGTTAATGAACATAATCACAAATATTTTCTATAATTAAAAGAAACAACGGGTTAAGTATAACACATTATGACAATGAAATTGTTGTCGAAAACGTTCGAAGAATAATTTACGATATTAAAACGCGCGAAAATATGTTAAAAAAATAAACAAAGCAATAGATATTATAAAGTAATAGGTATATTAAAGGAGAAGGATCAAATTGAAACTGAGATATCTACTCACAAGTTGCGTTGCTATGTTGAGAACGGTTTTAAGAGTAAATCTTCTACCGCACAAGTCAAAGAGATCTTCGAGGCTCGGGCCGAGGAGTTCCATTACCAATGCGTTATACTTGCCACACGGGCCAAAGTAGTAAACTTCCGGTACACCTTCTATATGAGTGTTGTGGACTGTAGTTTCGTATGATTGCGGTTTGATTGTCATTTTCCAATACCCCCAATGGAAATAATGTTTACGGCAAGACGACGTCGGCGGCGTTGACGACGATGACGACGACGGCGACGACGACGGAGATGATGAAGATGATGATGATGGCGATCGACATGATGATTTTAATACGACACAAATCAATTATATTCACACGGTAATAAAATTTGCGTTTAAAAAGTCATAATTTTTTTAGGAATTGCGATAACTCGATCGTTTACAAGGTTTGTTCCAAAAAATAAGGTGACTTCAAATTTGCCGGGCTACGTAAATTTACTTTTCGTTTTTTTTTTGTTATGTTAAAACGCTTAGCTCTAACATATGTTGACGTTATCAGTTATTTTACATCTGTAGTATGTTTTTGATAAATATAAAGGTTAGATGTGCTTTGGTGTTCTTGACGATTTTTTGCTATCGAGATTGATGATGCACCTGTTCACACATCGTTGCTTGTTCGTGAGTTTTGGCCAAAAACGATACCGTAATCATGCCCCAGCCACCGTATTCATCGGACTTGGCTCCCTGCAAATTTTTTGTCTTGCCAAAATTGAAAAGAGCCATGAAAGAACGAGGATTTGCCACGATTGAAGAGACGAAGACAACATCACTGGGAGAGCTCGAGGCCATACCAAAAAGCACGTATCAGAAATGCTTCGGGAATTCCAAAAACAAGTACTGGCACAAGTGCATTATATCTAAGAATGATTACTTCGAAGGGGACAAAATAGATATTGATAAATAAATTAATATTTTCGAGACAAATACAAAATAACCTTACTTTTTGAACAAACCTTGTATACGTATAGTGAAAATAATTTCAAAGACTCATAGCCAACGTCACGAAGGTGCGACACATTTTAATAAATCCTATCCCCTTACATACGTGTGTAAGTATTTTTGGACATAGAAAAATACTCACCGTGTGTACCTAATAATTTGTAAAACCTATATTCTAAGTGGAGCTGTGGCGCCTTCGACTTCATTAGTTCCTGAAACAAACCCAAAGATACGACGGGATGGTTAGCGTCATTATGCAACTTTATCCATCTTCGAAACAAACAATCAAAAAACAAGTTTCGCTTTACCGTTCCAACGGTAAAATAATTCTTTTTCCTCGTTGCTACTTATACGGATTTTGAAAATTATATTGAGTACTTATAACTGAAATTAATGGATCGAAGTTCGGGGTTAGGCTGTAAACGATCGAGGTACTGACCAATACTTGGAGCGGTGACCGCTTAGCCGTCTCCCGATTATCGCCCTAACCAATGACCGGAAGTTCAATACGCTAAATACTTTAGTAAAAAGATCTGTGCCACCGAAGAATGAAAAGCATTTGAGGATCGTCTATGCTGGGTACGTGTTTTTCACAGTTTTCCCGTGCCCCTCGATAAATACGCTGTAATGTGGCTTAAGAAGGGAAGACCATTTACAAATTTGAAATAATCAATTTTTATTTTCCATAAATTAAATAGTTCAATACCTTAAAAATATTTTGTCCAATGTTTACAGCGAAATTCCAAGAATTGTTAGAGTTTTCGCATAAAGACGCCAAGAGCGTTCGTACCAAGTAAACAACGTTTTTTTCTCGTTTTTCCCAAAACTATATTTTTCCCGACTTCTGGAGTGACTACGCCGATACTATTCCACCGATTTCGATGAAATTTGTCACACATCTTCGTCGCATCAGCAGTTTGTCGGTGAACCTCAATATTTATTTGAATTCCAAAAATAAAGCCTACTTTTGCTTTTAAATATACCAAAAGTTGCATGAAAAATCATAAAATTGACTTCATTAAGATGGTATTTACTGAATTTTGCCCATATTTCAAAAATCCTGGTTCATCGACAGCGTATGGATCTTGCTTTTAAGAATCATCTTGATTTGTTTTTACGATAATTCCAGCGTGAGGACTCGAGCAGCGCGGCAATTTTTTAAAAATATTCTAAACATTAATGTAGACGATGGGCAATTTATATGAAAAAAAGTGTATATAATTTTTCAAACAATTAAAATATGAAACAAAACTTATTTAAATATCCAAAAGTCTATGAGCATTAATTCCATTTTTTAAAAATTATAAAAACCCTTCATTTTCGAGCTCGTAAGTTGTAATCCTGCCCGTTTCGAAATCGAAATCGAAATTTTCAAAATCCGTTGTCTCATCGTCGGTCGAGATTTTAATTTAAAAAATCGAGCGTCAGTTACTGACGAATTGATAAACGAAGAGATTCGTACTTTTATTTTACAATAATGTTTAATCCTTGAAAAATCGCGGTTTCACATTTCCGACTATCTCTTTCGCATTCGCGTGTCATGCGGTATATCTTCTATGTGTCCTTGAGGGGTTAAGCTACCGTGGAAATTTGGAAAACAAAAACTTTCGCCGCTCGAGAAACCTCGAAGCAAAAACAAATATCCAGTGTATGGTACAAGAATCGTTGATTGAAAGTACACCCACGGTTACAAAGTCGAGTCAAACTTCAAACGCGTTTTTATCGTAACTACGATTTTTCAAGAAGGTATATGAGTTGTCCCTTTTGTATTTATTTTTATTTTCATAAATTATTATTGTATGTTATTATTTATGTATACATTATTGACATTTCAACATTAAAAGTAAAATTTTTCATTTGATATTAATATCATATGTATATGTTAATTTCTCGGACTATTTATTAATAATATCGATATCATCTGACTTCGAATGATCCAGAAAATTAATTTCAAAAATTCTTTTAATGGTTTTCATTGTTTCGGATGAATCGGATGGCCAAAATCAAGGATACTGTTGAGGCCCCTACGTTCATAGAACTTTAAAGAGTTTATTTGTTATTATTTACAATCGCTGTAATTATTGATATTTTTCAATGAAATTTAATAAGTAACATTGTCAACGTATCGGTTTTCGATTAATTTAATTATTGCTTGAAAATTCCCTTTTCAAATAACCCTGATTTTCGCGTCGTCCCGGTAGTCTAATCTCCTTAAGGTTGCTGTGGACGCAACGTGCTAGGTTAGATTAGTGAAGTGCGGGTGGTGAGTGATAGAGAAAGGCTTCAATTGAGTACTGGTAATACGTAAAAACCTGCAGCTGCTTCGAACTCGGGAGTTCGAGAAATACGAGCTAAACGTGGGAATAGAGAAAGAATATAAAAATTGCCAAGTTCGAAGCTAATGAAATATCACTCCGAAAAAAAATAACGCGGCAGTAAATAGAACACGATTCGTTCTCCCTTTTCATTCCATCAAATATTTTCATTAAAAAAAATTCAAACAAAAAGTCGCAAGAGAAAAAAAAACGGAGAAAAATCATGAAAACTCGGGATAGGGCAAAAGCTGTGTGAAAAATCGGCAACGTAATCGAATCACTCAAGGTTTGGGGCGTTTATTGATCGAACGTGGGCCGCGAATACGTGTATTTTTAATGGCATCGTTTAGTAAGTTATTTATTTTTTTCCTACGGGCTATAAAAAAACATTTAGAAAAGCGGAAAAAAGAGAGAAAAACTATTTCGAGGCTATAAACGAGCGCTGTATAGCCGGCGTAAATCTCTCTTCCGCATATTGAGGGTCTTCCCTGGCAATGCGTTGTTCTTTTGGTGACGTCACTGCCAACGTGGAATGTACAAATCTCTGACCAACTTCACAAACAAAATATCTAATTCCGTTAAGGGGTAAAACTACCTTGAAACAATGAAAAATATCATTCACGGTTCGACGCAATTAAAAATAAAGCGGAGAACCCTTTATTTATTACTACAACGACAGAACTTCCAGTCAAACTTTGAACGCGTTTTTGGAAACATAGCGTTTTTAAAAACGGTCGATATGTAATTAAGGAGGTACGACTAGTTCTCTGGAGTCAAGAAAAAATGTAAAATTATCTCATTTGCAGCTGTTACGATTTATGTTGACTTCTCTTGAATATTCGTATTATCGATCTTAACCCTTAACTGGTATCGTAAAATTGACTAACGTAACTGATTTTGTGGGGGTCGCTCAGCCCCGACAAAACCACATCTTCTAGGATACAAATGTTCGCAATTTTATTTAAGTTTTATTTAAAAAAAGATAAATAACAAGCTTGTTTTATTGAACCAATCAATTGTCATTAATGTAATTCTTTTTACTTAATTAAAATGGCGCCCGCGCATGATGCATAGTTTGAAAGGAATTCAAAAAAATATGACGCGTGGGGCCCGCGCCACTTCCACGAAACCAGTTAAAGGTTAATAAACCCGATTCGTGGCGAATGATTCATATATTGGATATTGATTAACGGTAAAACTAAATCGTCGATAACTCGATGGTTTCTACAAAACCAAAGCGATTGCGTAAGTATTTATAACATAATAACCAAACCTATAACGAAGTTGCAAACCATGAACGAATATTCATGGTTTGCAATTTCGTTTATTGCTACCAACATGTTGCAATGTATTCAAGTCCATTTAAAAGTCACGATAAGTCGTGATTTCTAATGAATCAGCTGTCACATCCGATGTTGCCAACTCTGTGACTGTTTCTTTTTTTTTTTTTTAACTACCGTCCTCATGGTATACGTTTATTAGCGTTTTTGCCTGTTCCTTTATTCCACCACATTTCTTTCCTGTTTCATCAAATTTTCATCCCTGTTTAATTACCCGCCAAAAGGATAATTAAATGGGCCACCGGAAGCACGGCTAAACGGTCACCACTCCCAGTATCCGCCGCGTGTAGCCCTGCTTAACTTCAGTTCCCGATGGAGACGTACTCCTACTTTCATCCACCAGCGTCGGTAACTCGGTGACTGTTATTTCATTTGTCCAATAATTTTTATACGGGAATTTAAGGCATTTTGTAGCGTAGTGCTTGAACTACACGATGAGATTGGAATTTTTAATTTTACGAGGTGTGTCTCATACCTAATGTATAAAAAATGAGTTTTCTAATGGCTTAAGGTGGATACGTGTACAGTAAAATTGTAATCATTGAACTTCCGGTCAGATATATCCATAAAACGACGTGCTTCATTGGCTCAAATTGCTCAACTTTGCAATTTTGTAACGAAAAAAACGGAACGGTCGAAGATTCTTCAAGTTCAAGGAATCTTCGAGATATTGTGTACAACTGCGTCGATTATTAATGTTTTTCAAATAACATTTGGTATACAACTTTTGAAATATACATATAAATAAACCACCAGAGATTTTTTTGATGCTCTGAAAAATAATGTTTCGAAGTAACCCTGATCTTCCATTAAGGGGGGTCCTCTAGTTTCTCGGTTCGAAAAAATCGATTTTTTTTCATAAATCACATTTACAACATGTGTAGAAATTGTGTGCCAAAGGATTTTTCGATATTCGAAGTGGTTCACAAGTTACAGTCCTGCAACCGAGCAGGTATACGGAGCGCGCACCGCAAATGCACGAACTTTTAAACACATTTTTCTGGAAACACTTTTTTTCGAAACGGTGACCACGATATTTCAGAAACTACTGCATCGATCTGGTTCAAATTTATACAGCATCTTTAATATGTAATAAGCTAGCGATTGGTGTAGGATTATCATGATTGCTTCGATAGTTTTTGTTCTGCGAGCGGAAAACTTAAGAAAAAATGAGTAAAAACTAGATTGTAATTTTCAAAAGTGTATAAAAAAGTCAATTTTTCTCATTTCGAATTAACTCTAGGTCAATCGCTAGTCTTAAATATGTAGATTAAAATGCCGTTTGATTTTTTCATTTCCGATAAGCAGAACAGCCGCAATCTTGGTCACCGTTAAGCACCTCTTTTACTTGATGTCTTCCTGTCGGCCACTATAACTTTTATTCTATTATATATTTTGACTCCAAAAAATTTGTAAAGCTTATTTCAATGTTAATAAAGATTATGCAAAAACAATGAGATTGATTATTTCGATGGTTTTCCCGTAAAAAAATATTGAAGAAGCCGTAAAAAAACAGCCAAGAAACTAGAGAACTGCGTTAATCACAGTAGACTAACCCTTGGATAATTGCATCTCACGCGATCGAACTTACCATTTTAATTGCTACGTGCTCGTTATTGTAGAGGTTCTTTCCTGCAACAGAAAATAAAGAAACATTATTTCCAGATTAAGTTGCCTTTGTTGAATGTACGCTACAAAAAATATTGCGAGTCCAAATTAATTCGGTCCGTTTTCACAAGATGGCTCTGGATGTTATAAATATTTCATAGTGATAGCTGATTTCGGTGGTTTGAGAGAGGTTTGGACATCTGACAATATCCTTCAGTTTAAATCGCTTCGAGTTCCGATAAAAACATCGTTTTTTTACTACGTGAAAAATAGACAATTTTGTGTTAACTAAGTCGCGTTTACTGAAAGTTTTTCTTTTCTGCATTAATTCAAAGAAAAGTGCAGATGCAGAGCACAGATTGTTTGATGAAGTTTATAGTGACGATACTCCAACCGATAAATCATGTAAGAAATGGCTTCGACGCTTCAAGAATTGTGGTTTCAGCGTTGAAGAGAAACCTCGCCCTGGATAGCGAAAAGAATTCAACAACAATGAATTGAAGGCATTACTCGATTAAGATCCGAATCAAACGCAAGTAGAGCTTGCGTTTGGAGTGACTCAACAAGCACTTTACGTACGAATAAAATCCATGGTATTGATTAAAATGAAATGAAATTGGGTACCTCATGAACTGAAATTTCGAGACTTTGAAAGACGATTTTTCTTTTGTGAGCAGCTGATTCAAAGGCATAAAAAAAAGGGCTTTTTTTACATAAGATTGCGTCTGATGAGAAATGGATATTCTATTATAACCCCAAGAAAAAATACTAAACTTTGCCCGGTAAATCATTGTCATCGATCTCAACATCAACACCAAAGCTGAATATCCATGGTTCGAAGGTCACGCTGTGTATTTGGTGGGACCAAAACAGTGTTGTGCACTATGAGCTGCTACAACTTGGCGAGTCCATTACGGGCGATCGGTTCAGACTACAATTGATTCGTTTGAACCTTGCATTATGAGAAAAATGTAATACGAGCAAAGGCATGACAACGTTATTCTGCTGCAGAAGAATGCTCGGCTTCATTTTGCAAAAATCGTAAAAATGAAATATTTGGAAACGCGTAAAAATAAAATATAAAAATAAAATATTTGGAAACGCGTAAAAATAAAATATTTGGAAACGCGTAAAAATAAAATATTTGGAAACGCGTAAAAATAAAATATTTGGAAACGCTCAAATGGGATACTTTGCCGCAACCGCCGAATTGTTCTTTCGCAAAAATCGAAAATTGGCACAAAAGATGAAACGTCTCAAAAGACGACACGAAATTCGAGAATTTCCTGGCAGGTGTAACAAAGTAGTAGCCAGCGATGGGCAATACTTTATTAATTTGTTCATACTTTTTGTTTTCAAATGAATGGCATTTTTTTACGTTATCAAAAACGGATCAAATTAATTTATATTCCTAATGCAATTAATAAAAATAATCAAATAAAAAGATTAATACCGAGGAAAAGAATGATTCCCGTATGAACTGCACTTTTTCCTTTTTTGGGATGGCGTTGAAGCTTGCATTGTTGGAACGATATTTTTTCCGTTTATCATTAAGTTATTTTTATCGTGACGCAAAAAATGGTTTAAATTACAAACTCAAGTTCTAAATTATTAATAACACATGGAAGTGCTTGGGAAAATGTATGAAATTAGGAAATTTTCGTTTACGTTCCAATGGTGCAAACTTGAGAGTCGTATTTTAAGAAACATTCAACCCTCATCTTTCAACGTCGAATTTAATTAATTCTCTGCTCGTTCCTCGCAACTTCGCAGTGTGCATTGTCAAAGTGCAATGATGATTGTTTTTTTTTGTCTGTGTGTGTGTTTGTTTTTCGTAATTCAGTGCTACAACGCCATTCTTGAGATTGTATTTATCCATGTATGCGTGTAAGAACGAAAGGTTATTGAAAAACGATAATTCACTTTAATCGCATTCGAATGAAGCAAAACGTCACCGTTTATTTTTTTTTTAAATCAGTGTACGTTCAACCAATGATCAATGTTGCCAATGCCAAGTTTTCGTTACTAGCCGATTAATAACGAAGCGAAGAGACTATAACGGAAAGACGTTTTCTCCTGAGTGAAATGGAAGTACAGAAATAATACTTTTTCTTCATTTTGTATCCTAACTGAGTTTACAGAATTTGAAGAAGAGCGATGGCGACTGGCTGGGTCATAGGATGGTGCTGTCTTGTTGGGATGCTGGAGTATCGGAGAGTAATCACGTTCATCTCTCTCTCCCTCTCTGTCCCTCTTTTCCCCGCTTTCCCTCTCTCTCTCTCTCTCTCTCTCTCTTTCTTCCTCACTCTCATCAAACGACGATGAATCATTCCCAATAGGATAGTGTTTGCGTGTCACGTATGCATCCCTTCATACGCTTGTGCAAACGAATAAGAATTTAATAATTCGTACCCATACAATTTGATCGTAGCCAACGTGTACAATTTTTCTTCCGCTTGAGAAAACATCATCACGTTCGTAATGTTTCTGAGCATTGAAAGAACTCCTTTAGGATCGATGAGGCGCACCGGGTCGTTCGTTCGACCAGGCAAAGAATGAACTTTTCGGGGGTTTGGGAGGCTGTGCGAGGAGAGCATCGAACTGTACGACAAACTCACCATTCACGGAACACAGAGCGATAATTCGAGAGTTTTCGGTCTGGAAGCGTAAAAAGGTCTAGAAGAGAAGAGAAAGGGGAAAACACAAACGAAGAGTTGTTTTTCGAGTGTACATGGTCGATGTAGGATTGTATACGGGCAGTAATGAAGGACCCACAGGTGCCACAGGCTGTAAGAAGTCTGCAGTCGAACAACGCTTCAAATTGCCTTGCTCCACTGCTGCCTTGGCTATCGATTCTTCTGCCACTCGAGGAAGCAACGGAGAAAGAGAGCGGGAGCGCCCATGAGAGAAAGAGAGATGGGCGCGAGAGAGAGAGAGAGAGAGAGAGAGGGACGAGACAGACTCGAGCAGTAGGCTGAAGGTATACAATAATATCGATCGACCGATTTAGAAATATTATTCTCCATGGCGAGCGAGATTGTACCCTGACACTTTACTCCCGAGAACCTTTCGTTGCTCTATCTAAAGCTGCGCTGTCCACTGTACCCGACCACTAACTTTTTCCTTTATTCCATTCATTTAAAATCCCAAAGTATCTACATTTTTGTTTTAGCGATGAAGGAAGTTTGCATCTTTTCACTGTAAATTTGGATGAAAATACATGGATTTATTTTTACGTCACCATATTTTGGTTGGTTCAATCAAGCTACGAGAATCTCCGAACTATTTTTCAGGAGCTTTGTATAGAAAACTCGAACGCGGAACGCTTCTGCAAACAAGGATATTCCTTTTTAATAAAACGTACAAATGAAACACACAATTTTGATTGCGTCAACATTTGTTTTCACTTTTTACTTTTATACCCGAACGGAAATTTTTCAAACTGGAATCACCGTTTGCATAACATACGTTTTGTAGCGTGAACCAAAAGCTCATCATTTCTACAAAGTGACACCTTTATTTATCCGAGACTGATTTTTTAGGTCTCCGGATAGACGTTCACGGAGTGGAGGATTAATTACTTTTTAGTAACTATTTTAGAGCTGGGAGATTATTCTATAGTCCGTTTTTCAAGAATAAGAAAATCGATGCTTGCTTTTGGCGACCGGAGGATAAGTAACGTCCTAACAATTTCATCAATGTTGGCGGTAAAAAACTCCATAGCAACGTCAAAGGCTGTAACTCTATAATTACTATTTCAATTCTAGATCATGAATTGTCCACTAACATTTCAAGAACAAGTCCGTAGTTACTCTTTCCGGATAGAACCGTCCACTTATGTTTTGGGTTGGGGAATTAATGAAGTTTCTATTAACTCGTGGAGGAAGAGAGAGCAGAATCCGTAGTAACCTTTTCTGGACAAGCAACCGTCCAGTAACTTTTTCAGGATGACGCGACGATCCGATTACTTTTTTGGGGATACGTGACCCTGGAGTCACTATTTCGTAAAGATCCGATTTCCCAGTTAAACATTCGGCGAATTTAACGGGTCTTCGTTGAATGTGGAAGTTTTTATTTAGTTCGGTGACCTAGGGCGCAATTCCGGGTGATTTTCAAGACCCGTAGAGTGGACGAATATCTAGTTACTTTTTAGACATCAAACAATAAACAGCTAATAAGAAGTTTACCATTTGCATTTTTTGGAACGGAGAGAATGCGTAACGCCCTATCTCCCTACCGTTTTTCTCGCACCTAGAAATTTCCTAGTTATATTTGTGAAATGGCAAAGGTGAGAAAAGGCGTGAGAACCATGTTGAAACATCGGGTGACGACCGCGAATCAACAGCGGCCCGGAGCAATCCGGAGAATTTGCGGTATAGTCAACCGGACACACGGAAGCCGCTCAACTTTCGACCCCGTGTGCGAAAGGTTTCCCACGCGGGGACGTACGCCCAGAGAACGAGAAAGAAGGAAAGGAAGACAAAAAAAAAAAGAAACGATCTAATAAAGTTTGGCCCCGGAAGAGGAGGATGATCCGACGTCGATGTAGTCCGACGAAAATACAACCGCCTTCAACCGCCCCCCCTCCTCTCCAGCCCATCTTTGCGGAGCGGACTTTATTTGGAGCTCGGTATATATCGCGAGGGTTCTCTCGGTTATCGCCCTTTATTGCTCACGAACGCGGAGGAGGGACAAAAAGAAATATCTATACGCTGCATTGTCATCGTATTCTTTTTTCTCGAATCGAATACTCCGCCGAGAGTTCGGAGAGGAGACCGCCTCGTATTCTCCTCGCCTTTGTAGGTGAACGTCCCTTGGAAATCCATGCAGGAGAACTTCCGGTCCAATTTCCTCGGTAACTTCCGCGTTCCTAGTGCTCTCCCATCCCGTTCGATCGAAACGAGGAATTGCAAGAGGAAACACACGTACACACACACACACATACTCATTCTCACGTGTCCCAATCCTCTTTATCGACTCGTGTCAAAATCACCGGAAATGCCATCACGAGCTAATCAAGTTATTCCACCTTGGGCGGCCCTCCCCGTCCCATTCTCTCCCTTCACGCTCCACATCTTCGTCTCTTAATTTTTTTTCTTGTTATTCCGGCCGAGATCTCTCCTAACGCGATTTAACGGTGCGTTAGTTTCGTGCGCCGAAAATAACTCGACGATCTGTGTTTCTTCGAACCAGATCTCGTGTTCGTGGTATATCGCAATATGGGAACGGAAGCTTTGGAACCAGGTTACATCGATGTGACGTTAACTGCGAATACTTCCGGTTTCATCGAAAAGATACCCTTGGAACGACCTCGGAAACGAGGATTACCCTTGGAACAACCTGCCGATCGATCATTGCCCTTGGAACGACCTTGGAATCGAGGATTGCCCCAGGAACGATAGCCAAATTGAGGATTGTCCTTGAAACTACTGAGATACGAGTTCCCATCGTTTGTAATACAATTCTATTTAATTTCTCCATTTTTTATCACTGTCCAAAACATTGTCTTATAAATTAGGTTGAATAATTTCTAATGACAATAAGAAAAACAGTTTCATCGATTTCCACATCGGAAAGAAGGAAAAAAAAGTTGGCGTCGTTGGAAAGAATTCGTACTCGTTGAATTCCAACCATCAAAACGTCAATATCATTGATATGACCTTTGAATTCGTGAATTTTTGAGAAAATGGACGTCCCGATGAGTCCTCAAAGTCTCCATCCTCAAAATCAATTTCTCCTTTACGTTACGAAGCTCCGGACGTAAATACACGCGTTTTATCATAAGAAAGTTCACTCGTGATCGCACGTGGGCAGAGTAAGGGTGGAATCGCTCGGCGGTTCGTGTATCCGTGATTGGCTAAGAGAAGCTTCGCTTTTATATTCTTCCACCCTCCTTGCGTTCCTACGGCGCTCGCTACTTTTTTATCCCGTGTCTCTGTTTGTGCGTGTGTGCGTGTGCGTCCGGGTGTATGTACATCAACGTGTGTACGTGCCTGGATACACGTGTGGTCCTCTTTGTCTGCGTGGATTTGTGTGATAGCGAGCCACCCCATCAGTTTCCACTTAAGCATCCCCTTTGATGAGGGCGACGTCGCGACAAGAATGCGGGGAGGCTCAGGGGAGGCAAACACGCAACGCAAGGACAGCGATAAGTCGAGCGCGCCAAGTCGTTTCAGGGAGACTCGATATGCCCAGTGGATTTGCGAGTTTGTATTTCTTTTGTTTAGTGATCATGAACGCTTGATGATGTTTCTATTTTTTTATTGAATTTAAATATCCTCGATCATTTTTAATGGCTTCTATACTATCATTTCTTTTTTATGGCGCTTTGGCGATCATTCTTGTTTTTACTGGTCGCGATAAATTTGTTTTTTAATGCATAATAACAAGTTTGAAATAATACACATTTGTGGTAACTTTCTCAAAATTGTCTTAATTCAAATAAAACGGTCATACTTTAACAACAGTTTAGATACATTAATAAAAGTGTACATACTTTAACAAAAAGCCTGAATACTCGGGAAATCAGGAAAATAGAGAATACCGGTAAGGGTTTGCCACGGTTTTCCCGTACTCTCGGCAAATGCGTGTAGTATAACTTAAAGCCATGACGAACGTTACCACGTGACACACGAGTGCGAGAGAGATAGTCGATACGTTTTAAACCTCGATTTCTCAAGAATAAAACGGTTTCATTCAAAATGGCGACCGGAGGGCCCTCGGTGCCATCGTCCCGAATGCACACAACAAATTTCGTATCGATTGGTTCAGTCGTTTGAGAGAATAGTGGTTTCAAAACTTCGAAGTGGACGGAGGCGTATTCTCGGTTTCTCCTTGCGATTTCTCAAGGATGAAACATTTTTATCAAAAATGGCGAGTAAGAGGCCCTCGGTGCCATCGTCCCGAACGCACACAATAAATTTCGTTCCGGTTGGTTAAGCCGTTTACGAGAATAGTGGTTTCAAAATTTCGAAGTGGACGGAGGCGTGTTCGTTATGCTCTTAATTCGTCCTCCCCTACAACACGGGAGGCTAGGTCCTAGAAAAAATTGGAAAATGTGGAAAATGTGGAAAAGCAGAAAAGTGGAGTAAAATATGGAAAAACAGATGAAAAGGAAAGAAAGGAATAAATGTAAGAAGCTGCAAGAGTTTACATGTAATGAAGAAATAATAATTAAACAAAAAATGTTGATAGTCTCATATTAGCACCAATTTTTGGAAGAACTGATGCTCGTGCATTTGCGATAATTTTCATTAATGACTAAAAATCGCACATTCGTAATGATGTTTTTTTAATTGACGATAGCGGTAACGTGGATTTTTTTTAAGGATTCATCGCGATCATATTTTTCAACGAGACGCTCGGAAATTAAAAAATGATATTAGCATATTTACGAGTATATATTTATGATGTACGTTGGCACATCTGCAATAATTTAAGAAACCAGCAGATCCTTAAGAAACTTTAAAAAATGAATCGTGGTATATTTGCGATAATCTTTTCAACGACACGTAGAGTCACATTCATAATAATGCTTTTTTTATTAATTTTCTATGGATATATGTATATTTTAATTACTCTAGCTGAATTTTCGACCATTTTCATAATAGCCCATTTGCGATATTTAAAAAACAGAAAAAAGAACGGCACATTCTCATTAAGGGATCGTTTCAGCGTGAAATTTTCAAAAAATCGATTTTTTTGTATTATCGAAAAAACGGTAGAAATTCAAATTTTTTACTGTCACTACAGCGTTTCTTGTAGAAAGAGAAGGAAGCGGGACTACGCGGGACTACAATCTTTGAACGCGTATTTCCCGGTGTCTTTGACGGTGTTTTTCAAAACGGTGTCCACTCTCAAAGAAAGAGTTTTGAAGATATTTGTTTCCAATTTTGAGTGAACATTTTTAACGTAATTTTCTATCGTGCTATGGAAGCTTTTATATTTGAAATATTCCTATGTTTTTTTACGAAAAATTCTCGAAAAAAAAATCAAATTCGATACTTTTTGTTGAAACCGCCGCCATTTTGTCAAATTAAAACAAAACCTCCATAGCGCGATAGCGACTTTCCTACAGATTAATAATCTTTTTGAAATTTTTGTTTCACATGAAAATTGCGGCCGCAATCGTGGACATCGTACAGGACCTTTTTTTTAACGTGTAATTTCAACAATTTATTTAATTATTATACACTAAACAAATGAACGTAAAAAAATCATTTTGTATTCGGCATAAATGTATTTATTTATAAAAAGTTAACCAAACCGAGTAGTTTATTAGACCATAAAAAAAAAAATCGCGGAAATCAGTAATTTTTCGAAGGGTCACACTGAGACGATTCCTTAAAGAATGATAATTTGGCTACAAATATATACTTTTCTAGTCTTTCATTGAATGTCGTGTAATTCCGCGTGAAGCGCAAACATTGTGTGTATGTGTGTGTGTTTGTACATTCGTGCGCGCGCACACGTTGGAATACAAGGTCGTAAATGTCCCGTGATCGGAACACAGGCTGGAAGAAAATGTCGAGACGATAGACCGGCAGGCCCTCGACCGGGGCGACCGTTATGCCGACCAGCTGGCGAGACTGAAAGGTGGGAATGAGAGAAGCTCTGGGAGATCGCAACAGCAGGAGGAAAAGAGACAGACAGCGAGAGGGAGAAGGAGAGAAAGAGAGAGAGAGAGAGACAGCTGGAGGGCGAAAGGAAAGAGAGAAAAACAGCTAGAAACCTATAGAAAGAGGGAAAAAGAGAATCGACGAGTCGCGTTGCAGGTGTTCCATCACCACCAACCAACCGACCTCTACATGTACTTTTGCGGGAACAATTTAACTTACTTTATATTAAAACTCGGGGAATCGACGATTCGCGAGCTCCGTCCGTCGTTGAAACACAAATTCTCACTGTAACGAAGAGAACAATCGACGAGGAGGAATTAAGGGGAAGTATAAAATAAGGCCAATGAGGGGAAAAAGAGAGGAGGAAAGAAGCGGGCGGAGGAAAGAAGACGAAAAGATGTAAAATGAGAAGCGACAGACGAGAGCCGTCAAACGAGATTGTCTATACGAGAGAAGAATTATTGCAGCCACGATAGCTACGAAGATCCACGATATTGAAGTTTCCATCGTTGGGATAAAACTAAAATAGACGCTGATTCGAAAATCTTTGGTTTCTCTAAAAATGAAATAAAAAGGGGTGTATATTTGACTTTCGATGATAAATAAAAATAAAGATACGATATAATCGAAAAGCTTCGCTTCTGCAAAGATCCTCGGTTCAATTTAACAATTCAAGTCCAAGTCGATAACAAATCGTTTCTTCGTGATTTTGAAGTTTCCATTTTAAGCGCATAACGTACGCGCCTTCGTCCACTTCGAAATTTTGAAACCACTATTCTCTCAAACGACTGAACCAATCGGTACGAAATTTGTTGTGCGCATTCAGGACAATGGCACCGAAGGCCTCTCACTCGCCATTTTGGATAAAAATGTTCCGTCCTTGAGAAATCGCGAGGAAAAACCCAGAATACGCCTCCGTCCACTTCGAAATTTTGAAACCACTATTCTCTCAAACGACTGAACCAATCGGTACGAAATTTGTTGTGTGCATTCGGGACGATGGCACTGAGGACTCTCTGGTCGCCATTTTGAAAGAAAATGTTTCATTTTTGAGAAATCGAGGTTTAAAACGTATCGACTATCTCTCTCGCACTCGCGTGTCACGTGGTAATGTTCGTCATAGCCTTAAGTTTTTTTTAAATGTCTTTCTCCTTGATTTTTATCTTTCTGATACTTGTTTATAAAGTAAAATCTGTAAATATATAACAATATTATAGATATAAATGTTTCGAGGATTTTTAGAATTTAAATCGGTCAAAAAATGTTTACGTAATTGAGAAGTATTCATTTTCATTGCCTTCCTCTGATACAAATTCTGTAATGTTTTGTGAAACTCGCGAAATTACCAAACAGGGATTTGAACCGGACAGAGCTAATTCCATTTTCCATTGTTATTTGTATTTTTGCGATTTTTTGTGTACCCGGTACGTCATTTCGAAAATGCCGTATTTATTTCATGATTTTCTTGATCCCACCGTTTAGTGATAAGATCTTTGAAAAAGACGATGTTAGCTTTAGTTTGGGTTTTAAAAAAATGTTTCCGATTTTGTTCCGCCGAGTTATTTGATTTTTCTTGAAAATTTGAGGTTTCCGAGGAGCCGGCATTGTCCGGCGTAACTTAAAAACTATAAGATTTGAAATATTTAATCCAAGGATTAAAATGTTGTATATTGTTATTTTTGAGTTTGGAACCCAAACAAAAATAACGATAAAGAAATTTTGGAAAAAGAATCTAAAAAATTGGAAAAAGGATCTAAAAAGTGAATAATAATAAAAATATAGAAATTAAAAAAAAATATATAGAAAAACATCGTAGCAATTTCAACGACGCAAACTTCAGCGTCATCTTGTCTGCTTAGCCGTACACCGTCTGGTACACCAACCAGTTCAGTGGAAGGCTAACACTGAAGCCTTGCTGTGCTTAAGAAAAGGTCCTTGCACCAGAGAATCAAAAGACTACAGGTACATACCCGGATGCAGATTTTTCATAATTTACCCGTACCCCCTAGAAACTGTACTGTACGGTAGCTCAAGACAGCTGTGGACGCAACTGAACGTTATCTCCGATTACCGACGTTATCAAAGTTAGTACCGTTGCGATTCAACGAAAATGACGATTTTTTTCCAAATATTCCTACATCTCGTAATATTCCTGCAGCAGATTCAATCTCGACGCGAATATTTTTAATGGTATTCTTATTCACAATTTGGGATTTACAACAAATTTGTAATGCACAATTTTTGAAAAGAATGATAGAGTGCTGGCGCATCAATAATTCAACTCCTTACTTTTATGATCGAACATTATTTACATCAAACAACTTTACAAATCGCTAAATAAGAATTATAAAAAATATTTTCATATTACTCGTAGCACACATTTGCCAGAGGATATTTAACGAATAAAAAATAAATTATTTTTGTTGCATCTCAACGACAAAGACTTCAACGGCGATAGGAATGACTCTGATGTTTGTATCGTTGCATTTTTTATCAAATTTCATAATTTGATTCCGTCATTTATCAAAATCCTTATTTCGTAATCTACAATGTATGTAAAATATGATTTTCGATATTGACAGAAATGGGAAATAATGAAACGAAAATTTGTTGACACGATCGAACTTCTAGTGCGTGCGATACGATGGTCAATTGAAAAGAATAACGTGCGTAGAAACACTCGAAACTAGATTATAATTAAGCATTGTTTATAGGTAAAAATAATATGTCAGGTAAATCAATTAGAATAATTTTAAAATGATTTGGCACCCGGGTATTGGCTCTATCTTTATACGTGGAGAGAGAGAGAGAGAGAGAGAGAAATAGCACATCTACGAATACGAGCATCAATGTAGGTCAGGGTACGCGTACCCAGGGCGTAATTCGTACAAGAGCAGAGCACAGACGTTTGCCGCTCTCGTTCATACGGACATGAACGAGAGAGTTTCCCCCTCTCGCTATTTCTATCTTGTCTCCGCCCCCCACTCCCCGGCGACTCACAATCTTTTCCTCTTTTTTTCTCTTCTCCTCTTCACATTGAAAAAAAAAAATGACAGAATAAACTTATCACCGAGCAAATACACTCCCCGTGGGCACCTCGGATTAAATTTGTTTCTAGCCAGTTTGCGCAATACAGGATACATCGTACTCGGGAAAGTCGTTCTCGGCGTGCGTTGACTTTCAATTTTCACGCGACGAAACGCACTCTCGGTTCGTCCGAGCATTTAGAATTTGACTTAATTCACCCTATTTTCAATAATTCCAGCTTTTCTCGTCGGGGAAAGAATTTCTGAAAAACTAATTTCGATTAAAAAGCAGGAAGAGCATTTACAAGGTCGACAATGATGGGTTGCTCATGATTTTTCTGTTTCATAGAAAGAATACACATAGATATTTGGATATTTAGATGTGTCTTGTTTCATATTTTAATTGTTCGAAAAAAATATATACTTTTTTTTTATGGAAATTGCCCATCGCCTATATTAATGTTTAGATGATTTAAAAAAAATTGTCGCACCGCTGCGATCCTCCCTGACGCTGTAATTATCTGAAGAAAATAAATCGAAACCATATGTTGTCGGTAAATCAGGATTTTTTAAATATACTCAACATTCAGGAAACGGAAGTTCAACAAAGTCAATTTTGTGATTTTTCATGATTTTTTTGCTACATTTAAGGGTAAAAGTAGGTTTTATTTTTGGAATTCAAAATAATATTTAGGTTCACCGATAAACTGTTGATGCAACGAAGATGTGTGACAAATTTCATCGAAATCGGTGGAATAGTTTCTGCGTAATCATTCCAGCAGTCGGTAAAAACATAGTTTTAAGAAAAAAACCTGCGTAACATCGCCTAGTTATACGTTTGCCCGGCAGGAACACTCTTGGCGACTTTTCGTAAAAACTCCAACAATTCTTAAAATTTCGCAGTCAAAGTTGAACACAATATTCTTAAGAAATTGAACAATCAATGTACGGAAAAAGAGATCGATTTTTTCGAATTTGTAAATGGTATTTCTGCCTTAATGGCGAGAAATGGGTTCGACGCTACGATCATGGCGAGATGTCGAAAAAAAAAAAAAAAAACCTCGTTCGCATCGACAGCTTTGTTAACGACTCGCCCATCCCTCGAAAAAGTTTCTTTTTCCGCGCGGAGAATGGTCAAGAGACTATTCGACATAGAACAAAAATGGAAAGTATTAAAATAGAAGAGAACGAGGAAGAGAACGATGATGCAAATGTCACGTATGTCTGTCCAGGCTATTCGAGAAGGAGAATAGGATAAAACAGCGTGGAATCTCCGAGTTCCCCGTCGAACTCGTGACAATAGTAAACATCGCGAGAGATCGTACGAGTCGTGACGAAGTAGATAAGAGATCGAATACACGCGCATGAATACGGATGCGCAGACGTATAACTCGTGTACGGTTGGGTGCACGTGTGCTTATATCATATATATACATTTTTTTTTCCGAGCTTCCACCGTACACCCTTGCAACGTTTTTTTTTACGTATTATCCGTTTCCAATTGAAGCCTCGCCTATAACTCGCTACCAGCACATCGCTGATCCAGCCTAATGTGCCGTTGAGATCACGGCCGTCCTAACCCTTTTCCACCGGACGGGACATGTGCTGTCCCAGTCTGGAAAATTTTTGATATTGCGATTGGGAAATTTTTGAGCAACGTATGTCCTAGTTACTGAAAAACAACTAGGTGAGAAAATCTTAGTAAATCGTACGAAGCTTGTGAAACGATTGTTGTTGACGGTGCGCTGATACGGAGTCGTTTACTCGTCTCCAAAATCTTCAACCTTGTAGATATAAAATTTATTTGATCTAACAATCGCGTGGAGGACAAACAAAAGATCCCGGCAATGTAACGGACCCGGAATGAATTTTCGCCGTATTGAAAGACTTCAGAGGTCAGGCCATCGAACGAACATCAAAAATCTGTCTTCCAAGCGACTCACATTGAAGATGATGAAACTGGCAAATTGTGCAAGGATCGCAGGTTAAGGAAGTACGACGGGTTCTCTCGGGTCAAGTATGAATCTAAAATTATCTTATTCATAGCTGTTCTGATTTGCGTTCACTTGTGTTTTATATTTGTATTATCGATTTTATAAGATCGGATTTGTGGCAAATGAGTTGTGTATTATTAACCAACGGAAAAAAACCGAAAAATTGAATCGTGAAAAACTCAATAGTAATCTTCGCTATATTTGTAATAACAATTCCACCGTAGAAACGGACCGAACGATGCGTTTGGTCGGGATGTTCTTCGAATAACCTTGAACTACTTTATCGGATTTAATACGATAAGTTTAATTTTAATAAAACATTCTACAAAAGCTACGCGGTTGTATTTGTAAATAATATAACCATTTGTTATTGGTTTGCAATTTTGTTTATTGCTACTTTAATGTTGCAGTAACTTGTGTCCAAATCCATTTTAAAGTCACGCCGGGTTGTATTTGCCAAACGAATCAGCTGTTACACCCGATGTTCCAAATTCTGTTATTCCGTTGTTCCGATTATTTTCAACCGGAAATTGAACGAATTTTGTAATGTAGTGTTTAAACCGCACTGAGAAGTTGCAATTTTCTATCTTCCATGGAGTGTATTATGCCTTATTTGTTAAAATCAAAGTGGTCGGGAAAATCGTAATCAATATGAACTTCCAATGAAATCTCTTTATAAAATTACGTGCTTCGTTAGCTCAAATTAATGAAATTACCATTTTATGTTAAAAAACAAAATGAACGATCATTCGTCGTACCTATTTGAAGTAAAATTTGTCATTGCAACGATAAGGCTGTTGATGCAACTTTTGACGCGTTTTTTTTTTTTGAGAAATCACGTTGTCAAGAATCGTGTATGCGATTTCTCGACGTTGTTAATTAAAAGTATTTGTTTAATATTCACTTTTTTAACGCTAACTCTTCTCGACGTTGTTAGTGACGTCTTCTACTTAATTTTCCTAACAATCAGCTAGATTCGTTCTTTAAAAATGAATTATTATTATTGTTTCGGATTTATTACGATGATTTTCGGATCGTCATTGTATAGCTTAACCCTACAAGCAAATACCGATGAACGAACGTATTTGCCGAAGGCAATGGGGAATCCTTGGAAAACCTATGCCGAAATAAACGGCTTCTTTTCTATTTCTCCGGTGCACATACGTTTCACTCGATCCACAATAAGTTTTCCAAAGTATGAAACGTTGAGATGCGCACATCCGATGCACTTCGAGGCGGTCATCTCTCCGAGTATCGACCATGCACGACGCTTCTCTCTAGCCCGATTCTTCAATTTCCGCCTCGTATTTCTTTTTTATGGTTTAATAGAATTTTTATGGTATTTATGAACCTGAAAGATTGAAAAAGCAACAGTGTTCTTAAAGACTTTTGTATGTAAACAAAATTGGCATCATCTGGTATGAAATAATAATTGATTTTGATTTTTTACGCTATAAAATAATATCGAAAAAATTTTTTCCCATTTTGTTTTCTATGAAATGATAAAAAATCGAATACGATTTTAAACTCGTTTATATAATATTTTAAAAAACTCTAGTTCGTGTATCAACTCCATTGAATAATATTTTTAACTCCGAGAAATAAATTTCTGGCGAGCTCAAGATCTGCAAATTGAATCAACACAGCGTTGGATAATTTTTTCCCTTTAATTGATTGATACAATGCGCTTATCAGCCACGTTCCAGCCTGAAAGTCTCAAAAACGGATTTATTCGTTTATCACGAAAGAGCAAGAAGGAGCACAACCCCGATCGCCCATCTACGGATCCACGAGTGCATCGATGATTTTATTTTTATTTTTCACGGTCCTCGCAACGACTCTCCGCTATTCGCTTCTACGAATGATCCACGCACAAGTACAACCAGCATCAACCGAACGCGCGTAATATTACGGCTATGATACAACATCAGACTTCAGAGACAATGGGATGATAGCACCACTGCCGCTTTGTCGCTTAGTCGATAATGGTGCATAATTTCGACTCGTGCAGGAAGAGAAAGACGAAAGAGAGAGAGGGAGGTAGAGAGAGAGAGATGCTAATTAACGACGAATATTGGCTTTTGAGAAGCATTTCCGATATATATATATATATATTTTTCGAAAGATAGAGAGATAGCGTCTCTTGACGTTCGATCCAAAGAACGCTACAAAACGAAGGAGAGCGTTTGTTCGCTCCTTCGCTAAAAATACGCGATAGGCCAGGCCAAGACGAAGGTGAAGAAAACGTGGCGTGATTGGATCAAGGGGCTCCCGCCCTATATCTGTTAACTAACAAGTTTCGGGCATAATGATGATGATGATGATGATTACGTGTTGATGAAGTATGAATACGCTGGAGTGGTATGTGGTTATAATTATCTTTCGAGGTGAACAAAAAAATTCGTAACGGGGATTTAAAAAAACTTCGTCTCTCGTCCGGATAAAACGTGGTGGGTTTGAAAAAAACAATGACGTTGGAGCATGTTGGTTTCCTTCATTGAATCACACGATCATTGAATTACAGTTTTCAATTAATTTCATCTTAAACTCGATGTCGTTATTTTTATACTAATTACAGTCCATTGGAGAGCTCGTATTCTTGCCGACAAATGAAAAAAAAATACAAAGACTCGGGTGAAATCCAATAGTCGTCAGAATAATGTTAATAAGATTGAAAAAGATGATGTTCGCATTTTGTTGCTGTATGGATTACTTTCGAGACGAATAGATCCGTTTTTGAGAGTTTCAGGCTTGAATGTGGCTAATATGCGTATTGTATTAATCATTTAGAGGAAAAAATTATCCAACGCTGTGTTGATTCAATTTGCAGAACTTGTGCTTGCCGGACATTTCCTTCTCGAAGTTAATAATGTTATTCAATGGAGTTGATATAAGAACTCGAATTTTTACAAATATTGTATAAACGAGTTAAAAATCGTATGCGATTTTTTTATAATTTCATAGAAAGAGAAAATGGGAATCAATTTTTTCGATATTATTTTACAGCGTAAAAAATCGAATTCAATTATTTTTTCATACCAGATGATGACAATTTTGTTTACGTACAAAATACTTTCCGAACACTGATACTTTTTCAAGCTTACAGGTTCATCAATACCATCAAAGTTCTTTTAAACGATGAAAAAGAAATACGAGGCGAAAATTGAAGAATATTCATTGTTTCGCAACGATGGCAAGCACCATCGGATTTTCGACCATCAAGGAGGTGAGGAAACGCCGATTCGTTTCCTCAAGCCCGTGCAAATTGGCCAATGAACGGAGTTGACGCATAAGTGCGCACGTTAGATCAGTATTGTTTATCGCTGTCGGTAAGTACCGAGAAAAGAAACGACTCATTGTATAGAAAGAGTCCCTTGCTCTCCATCTCTCTTCATAGATAGGGAAAGAGGTGGAAGGAGGGAAAGGGGGCGAAGAAGAGAGAGAGCACTCGGTCCCCCCGCTACGTCATTCTTCCACTCTTTGTACGTACTCTTTTTCCCTGACACTGGTCAACTGAGTCACCCTAGAGCCTGGGAGGAGCGATAGCTCCGCTGTGCACGAACCTCAGCATGAGAGAGAGAGCGAGCAACAGAGCCGGAGAGAAAAAGAAGAAAAACCGAGAGAGAGAGAGAAAAAAGAGAGAGACTAGACAGGTAAGAGGCCGGTAGACCTGTCTCGACTTGTAGCAACCGAATAAACGTACACTCGCGACCAGCAACAGGGCTCGAATATCCGCCAAGTGAAATTCAATCGTCGGAATAATGATTGCTATTGTACTACTAATCAACGATTTTCTTTTTAGAATCGTCGTTAATGATTCTTTAATCGCGATATTATTATTACTAATTATTACTTTATATATATATATATATATATATAATTTTGTTATTTCTAAATAATAATTGTTTAAGATATATATAATTTTAAGAATATATCATCTGCTGTCATTGTTATCATTATCAGAATTGTTACCATTGCAAAAGTATCGGCACGAATATACGAATCATTGAAATATAATTGTTAGGAGTTTATTTACTCGTTTCCTTTTTTTTTTCACTTTTTTATTCACCTGCCTCGTCAATAATTCCTTAGGGGTAATAACTTTGTAGAACGAGAGCAAGCGAATGAAGGGAGCTTATAGAAGATGGGTCGTTACCGAGTCGTCGTAACCCAATTAAACTCGACTCCCGACACCGAATTTAGCTGTATAACGAGAAAATCCCTCCGACACTCTCGTTAACACGAAACGACTGCTCAATCTCGTTACTTCCTTTGCCCCACACCCTCGAGTAATTCACATCGCCGTAAAAGAGATGCGGATCCACTTTTCCTGAGTCTGTTACCTAACCCCCCCCCCCAATACCGCCCTGTTTAAACCAAGATTCGTTGTTCTAAGGATCTGGAATCACCGGATTTGTCATGAAACGTAACTCGCGACGTATCATGTTTATGTACTCGAGTTGAGTTTGGCTATAGTGGACTAGGGTGAAAATGAGTTTGTTGGAGTTTCAATGAATTTGAGTAGTGTTTGCGTTTGGACGAATCCGTTGCTATCAATCCCAACATCGACGCACTGGCACTGACCCACACTGCAAGAAAAATGGGAGCATTTTTATTTCTTTCTTCTTTTTTCTTAGGAAGAACATAATCGCGTAGAAACTTATGAGTGATCAGGGCTGAAAATAGTAGGCGGAGGGATATCTACTGTTTTTTGATGACGACGTTGAATGAACAGTTAAATGTAGCTTGGAAAATCTTGAGAGAGTACGCAGTACTAATACGAAAAGGGTAAGGTAAAGAACGCATCCAAGAGTTTTGGCATACGATAGTGCGCTCTGATAAAGAACCAAGAAATACTCTTGCCGCTCAAGGAACTTTGTATATTTTGGCTCACTATGGTGCACTTCTGCTGGATAAGACTACAAAGCGCATTGAATTTTGAAGAAACGATCTTACTCCTATGAAAACTGTAACCTTTTGGGATAAGAGTAGACGGTAAAGACTCTAGCTCATCAGCGTTGAAGCAAATGAGAAATCAGGTAAATGTATGCACGATTCTTAGGCCTCACAACTGTGGAAGGTAATTTGAAAACTTTGAAAGGTAATTTCATTGTGTTCAAACTGTGGAAATGTTAACACCTTTGAAGTTGATGCTTCTTAATTGCACAAACTTTTTTTTTTAATACTTTGGATTATGGAAATATCTCAAAACTTTCGCGTTATTTCAAAAATAAAGAAGTAAAAAAGCAAACGGAATCACAACTGTCCAGCCAGACAAGGTTCTATGTTATAAAAGAATTTTGGTTGGAAAAAGTTACTTTCCATTATGATTTCATAACACGTATCGCCACTTCCAATTTCGTATTTCGTCTGGTTGTCTTTCAATACCCACCCAACCTGTAATCACCATCGAAACGCTGATCCGACGAGATAATAACAAATGGCTGATCTAAAGGCACGCAATATCAGAGCAGATTTGAAAGAGAAAATTTTTTAAAACTCACCGAGTCTGAGCTCCCCAAAATTACCACAGCCTATTTTCTTGCCGACACGAAAATTCGGTCCGACCATGAGTAGAGTCGAGGTGGAAGTGACGCTGTGTCTAGAAGTATGCATGTTTGTTCTCGTCGCGTTGCCGCTTCCTCTCGACGTCCTCTTAACGAACTCCTGCTCCCGCTCTCCGGCCCCTCCGCCACTCCCGCCGCCAAGCGCGAGCTCCTTGTCCGCTCTTGTCTCCCTGCCGTCTCTTTTCTGCATCTCGATCCTCCGTCTGGCTGCGACAGGATCTTCCTCTTTGCCACCTGCCGATAAAATTTTGTTAGATGATGCACTCAGGTCTGTCCCACAAATTCCGATTAACTACCGATGGCATCCGAATCACTTTTTTTCTATATTTTTTTGCTAGTTAGTCATTTAAGGAGAGAAGAACAGTAGTTCGTCCGCGCTTCCAACCGATGAGACGGAATATGACCCTTCTGATCAATGAGGGAATCTGCTGTTCATCGCCAGTTGCTTTCATTCATGAAATTTGGAACTTCGCTTATGAGAAATTGATTAGACCACTATGTGTCAGAGAGCGACGGAAAAAAGATGGATAATTTTTTAAAATCTCGAAATCCCGTGTTCTTCAACGAGAAAAAGAAAAAGAACGCGAGAATGTTAAAAATGGTACGGTTTCGAAAAAAAGCTTTTTCAGCAAGAACCGTGGTTGCAGCACCAATAGGATATACCTCAAATTTGACGTACCCGATATTTCGCGTACGAAATAAAGGGGGAAAGAAAAAATAACACACAAACGTCCTTTCGCGGTGAGCATCGAGACCCTTGGAGTCACGTTTTTCCTCGGGACTGTACCCTCTCGAGCCCGCCAGTTAACCTCATTCTTTTTTTTTAATTTTCACATTTCGCGCGATCTTCGATCCTTTGCGTGTTTTTCCGCCCCCTGCCTCACATCCGTGGAAACGCGCACGCGATCGTACGTAGGAAAAACGAAAGAAAACAAAGTCTCAAACTTTCATCGACGATCGATCACAGCGCGACGATTTGGACTCCACCGCTCACTCACTCACTCACTCTCTCTCTTTCTCTCTCTCTGTCTCTCGCGCCCTCCGCGGGGCGAATGTAAAAAATGAAACGAAGAAAAAAAGGAACGAAAAATTTCGGATCGTGGAACGTGTTTGAAGTATCAGCAGGAGCGTCGTCGAGTCACGCACTCTGACACATGCGCAAAAAAAAGCGGAGGAGAGAGATGAAAAAAAAAACAACGAGCTGTACCACGCTCGAAGAATATCAATGGCAATGAAGATGTGTCGCGAGTATTATTAAAGAAGAGAACGAAATGCCCGACGGTACACACGTAGATATATATATAATTTGATACGAGGCGTTAAGGGTGTAGAGTGAGGAGCGAGAGGGGGAGGAATCCCGGCATGTGTTCCGCCCGTTTTCACAACACTAACTTACCAGTCCGAAGTACACAATATTCGTTTTATTTTAGCGTTGTGCCCGTTTCGCGCATTATAAAAGTCTAAAATTCGCACGAATTCACAAACCTCAGTCACTGGACGACGCATCCCCGAACGTGGTTCCGTCTTCGTGCAGGGAGAATCCCGTGAAGACCTCCATTGTGGGTCATCGCCGCTGCCGCCACTGCCGCCGCCGCCGTGTATCAACGAGACGGTCCGATTTCAACTTGTTTTTTGCTTAACGTGGCGACGATACGCGGCCGACTGTTTATTTATTAGATTTCGGATCGCGGGGATAAAAAATGCACAAGGGTAGGGGGCAACGATTGGACGTAATGCCAGCTAGCCAGCCAGCCAGCCAGCCGCTAGCCGCGCTCGAGCATTGACCCTCACTTTTGAAAAGACCTGTGTCCCCTTAGATACACACACATACACACTCACTCAGAGAGCAACCAGAGCCCCTCTCTATCGCTCTTGCGCTCCGTCGCTCGTGAACGCACACCCGCTCTATTTTTCTCTTCTGTCTTTCTCGCCCCGTCTCACTCTCTCTTTCTCTCTCCCTCGCACTCGCTAATACTCTCGCGCCAGCAGCGCACACGAGAATTCGCTGTGGTTTGGATACAACGACTGTGCGAATGTACTCCCTACGCCGATATTTCGCGTCACCACCCCGCGGTCTTTCTCGCTCGCACTAATCCACTGCTCATCGCCACCGCCGATGCTTTCACGAAAATGTCGCAAGAGTTCCATTAAACGCGCGAAAATCCACAACGACCGACTCGCTCGAAACAAATTATTCGGCAACGAATAATACACGAGCGATGTCCGCCGCTGAGCAACGCTCGCGCTCCCTATCCTCACTCTCTCGCTCAAAAGCCCCCCCCCAACCCCTGTACGTGTCTCACTCGCTTGCGAGAAATTCACTTTTACCCGACGACACGACACGGGCGAACGGTTTCGCAGACACGGGGCGCCTCGCGACGAGCTCCTGCCTCTCGCGCTCGCACTCGGACATTAGGTGAGACCTCACCGTTTTTTTTTCTTCTCACACAGTCTACAAGTTTGCCAATACACGAGACTCTGTACGCGCCTGCCGCGCCATCTCCCGATCGATCCTTCCAACGCGGCCGTCAACGATTCCTCGAAATGCCCTATGTGATTTTGATTACGAGCGATATCCTCACCGATAACGCGTGACTAATCAATTGTTGATGCCAACGCGCTCAAGTACATAAGCCTTCTGGCTGAGTACGGAATCAAAGATAAAAAACGTCGTAGAAATAAAAAGAACAAGATTCACTGATACCAACCGCGCATCTTTGCGCGCGCGGGCTTCGACCGTTTGTTTCCTGAAATCGAACCGTTCAGTCGATCACGGTTTAATTATGAACGAAACGATGCTGATTTTTCTAAAAGGTCAAACTTGAGGGCATATCCATCTATTCGCACATTAGCATTTCCGTGAAAAATTACTGCCACGTATATTGAGAATTCAACTTTGTTGAACGATATTTCCGTTTGGTAATTGTTTTCACGAGGAAAGAGTTAAAACTGGACGGAGGTATCATAACTCGGTGTTTTTCCATAGTGTCTGGAGCTTTTAGTGTCCTACTTTGCCACTCACAGCGCTAGTTAGGATGTGCGACCTTCAATGCCCGTGTACATATATAAAATTTGGCAATAACTGTATAACATTATCAATACATATATCGTATTTATTATAACATGATTAATAGATTGATGATTATGCCAACGAACAAGTGCGTATGACAATCGAACCATTTGCTGCTATATAATAGCTTCATAATATAGTACTACATCGGACAGAGTTCTTTGTCTCTCATTAACACTCATCATGTAACGAGAATTTGAACATTCTAAACAAATGTTTCACTAGTAATATTTCTAAGAACTTATTATTTAGCGATAAATAGTGATATATTCCATAAGTGCCTCCATGATTGTTTACTAACGTACGTGTATTATATCCTCACAGAATAAAAGTAGTATTTTGTATTTACAGGTATTCATCACTCAAAATGTTATATTGTACGTGTTCACAAAAGCGTGGCGAGCATTTCAATACTTGACATCCCAATAACGGCATCCGCTTGCAATACTTTTGAATACGTATTATTAATTCGAAGCCTCGCACCTTCGCAACAAAAATAATTCTCACAAAATAACTAGCGTCATTTGCAGGCGAGAGAGAGAATTTAAAAAATGCGGATCAACTTCCCTGAGCTGGGCGAGTTGATTTGCACGCTCACAGATGGCGCTATTTTACCGACTAACCGGCAATAATTCGAAGTTTGGCGCGACATTCCACGCGTAGAGTGAAATACCTGGCACCTGTCAATGTTTACACCGAATCAATGCTCGTTACGCGCGGGCCCCGCTGATATTTATTTTTTTAATCGCAAACTACGGTCTTGTCGTTGCTTCCAAAAATGGAGCATTCGAGCGGATCCGAGATTCAGGTTGTCCTCAGCCTCAGGGAAGGTAGGATGTCCAAAGTCCTCGGGAAACTTAACCTCGCAATAACGCTCTGTGAATCAAATTCTCGAACTTAATTTTTTGATAAACGGCAGGCCGAGGTTTTAATCGAATCTCAAATAATACGAGCATCGTTGCGACCCTGAATGGTCAATCCTTGGAGACCGGATGCATCGAGCCCGATCCTCAACCTCGATACATCACAGACTTGGTTTGGAAAATGGATAGAAACGTTTTGAGGAAGTAAGCACGATTGACGAACCGTATTTCTATGTTTGACAATTCATTTTGTGTCTCTTTTTGGCCATTTACCACCCAGGTCTTTTTTTTATATTTTATTTCGCCTTACAATTATTATTTTCTGCCTTTTTGTATCTCAATAAAGTCTTTTCTTCCAACTTATTGGCATACAAATTTTACAACTTTTTATCTTTATATTTCCTTTTTTTTACTTAACTCCATTTAAATTTGTATTCTCTGACTTTCTTTACTCCCATTTCACATTTGATTATGTTCGTATAATCACAGAATGCGATCGGCGCAGGAACCAGTCAAAATCGAATGTTACGAGATTCGCAAAAATGGCACAAGGGACAAGATCGGTTATATCCTTCTGAGCTTAAGAACAGCCAGAACAATATTGCCCAGGGACAACAATGTTGAGATACCTTTTAATTGGCACGCTTTTATCAATGTAAGGAGCGACGTAAAGCCTTATAAACCCCAAGTTTCATTGGCTCTCACCATTGAGGAACACGATGCCTATGTGCGCCGCATCTCGCGTTTAGAGGTAACACTGAAAATGTTTTAATCACTCTTGCAGTAACCTTATTAAAGGAAAATCGGAGATTTACCATAAAAATCTTTTGAAACGGATAAAAAACAAACTGGGTAATTCTTCGGATTAACATGTCTCCATTCAAGGCGATAGAAAGTTCCAACAACGATTATGGTCAAAGCGAAGCTTCACCGGTAGCTTCCTGCAGGATCTCCGTGCCTTATGCAGTGGAGGAGGAACGTTTGATTCAGCTCGGTCCTGTGGCGACGTGCCATTCTCTCTTCGTGCTTGAGATGACTGCGGGTACCGCACAAAATCTGCATCTCTTTCGAGATGGGAATCGCAACAGCAAGGGGAATTACAGTCTCTGGTATCGTGTTCTCGAGAACGACGTATTATTGAAAACATTTGAGAGCTTGGAGAAGAGACTGACCCTTGATGAGCAAGCAACCATAAGGATAAGAAGCTCGTTGCGTATTTTGCACGACTACTTGCGGGAGAAGAGACCAAATTTTCTGCTGATACTGCAACAGGACGAGACAATCCTCGGGCATTATGAGATTGATCTGCGTGAGCTTCTGCCAGCGGAAGTTGCCACAACGGAAGATCCGGAAAGAAGCGATGACAAGGTCGTCACGCATCGTTGCGTTTTGAATAGAGAAACGAGAAGGACGCGTTCCGCAATTGGCGATAGCCAGGACAACGAAGCATTTCTCGAACTTCAATTGCGTCTCTCTTATCGTCCATCATTGAAACAAACCGATCAATCCGGAAAAGACCTACGAACCGAGATACGTAAGACCGAAATGGCCGCGCTATTACGAAGTCGATTCGATCCCTCGACTGTTGCCGAGAACGAAACATCCCCGGCACACGGTATCGACGCTTGTAACGATTTTGCAAAATGCTGCCGCATTAACGGGACATACGATGAAATTTTCGCCCGTGATACGGGTTCCCGGAACGTGGATACTGAATTACTGCCAATTCGGAGCTTCGATGACCGCGTACGACTGCCGAGGAGTGTCGTTACCCTCGCGAATTCGCGAAATGCAAATGTGAAAAGTATCGAGGCTTACCATTGCTATTGCCTCGGTGTCAATCTCACCGCCATCACCCTGACGACCTCTGTAGAGAACGTCGAGTTCAGGTAGTCAAAGGCGCTTTCTCTCTCTCTCTCTCTCTCCCTCGCGATCTCGATCTCGATCTCGATCTTGCTCCACCTCTCCCTTTGTTTCTCACAAATAGGTTGATCTTTGTAGTGGAAAGGACATTTTTTTTTAATGTTGGCAACCTCTTTTCTGGTATAGAATATTTATCGCGATTTTCGTGTGCCTGATATCTCGCGAGTCACACAACCCATACGTAAAACTACGTTTAATGAATCGAAATTTTCTTCTTCAGGTTTCATCATCCAAAGGCGGAGATAATGTCGACGATGTACCCAAAAACGCCGCTCACAGCGAAAGAGAAGCTGAGACTTCAGGACATCGGTTGCAAACTGCACTTCATATCGGCGTCGAACGAGATTCGTCATCTGTTGCTGTCTTTTCCTCCGAGGGTGAGCGTGTGGGAGGTTGTCGACGGTTCGCCGAAAACTTCGGGACAAATGACTCTCGATGTCGATCATCTTTTCGCACGAGACAAGGTAAAAAGTTTACGTTACAAACCTAGAAGAACGATAATGAATTTTCACGTATAGTCGTTTAATCGGGAAATTATTGTTATCGCCATCAGCACGAGAGCCAGTACGAGGCTGCACTGTACGATAATGACAAAAATGTGATAGGAACGTTAGATGTGTCGATGCGTCTCGAGGATCACGGGCCGTATTACGGGAGCTGCAACAGGTCTCGGAAATCCGACGACGAGAATTTGGGTCCGCCGATCATGGACGACGGTCTCGTTTACAAGATCGTCGAGGAACTCGAGATTTGGAAGGAACGACAGCAAGAAATATTCCTTGTTGAAGTAACGTGAACGCCTTTTTTTTACGAACACGAGTAATGGTACAGACAATTACCAGTACGACAAATAAAAAATAGAATAGAGTAGTGAGTATAAGGATGGGAAGAATTAAAAGCTATTTCAACGGCAATGCAGCTAAAGAGGAAGGAAGAAAGACATCTCGACCGGCTGAGCGAGGAGTGGCAAAAACGCCGCGAAAATTTGGAATCGAAGCTCGCTTGCAGCGTCGAACAGTGCAAAATTCTCGCCAACAGCCTTAATATGGCAACTGAGGATCTGCGGACTCGAAGACTCAAGAGCCTCGAGAAAGAAGCCAGACTCATAAAAGCGAATGAAGATCTACGGTGGACGTACGACAAAGAGCTGCACGAAATTCAGGAAGCGACCAGACTCATGCAGGATGATCTCCTGTCGAAGGTTTCAACCAAAACTTTTCATCTTTTCGTTCGAAAAAAGCATTTTTCTTCGCGGTGTATGCTAAATTTTCGTGTTATAATACTACCATGAAATTGCATATTTTTACCATCCGCAGATAAAACTTCTTCAAGAGCAAAAAGAAAAAATTCAGTCGGAGCTTGAACCAATGAGGCTGGCTAATGAGAGACTGGAGAGTTTGGTGAACGTACAGGCCGACGAGCTTCAGGCTTTGCGCAAGGGAACTCTGACCCAGGATCAAACCGCTTCCCTCATCGAGGACGTTAAAGCCCTTGAGCAAAAATTGGAAAACACCCAGCACAGCAAATCCTTCTTCAAGGAACAGTGGGGCAAGGCGGTCAGGGAAATTCATCGAATGAAAATGGAGCATCAGCAGGCGATAGAGGTTCAAATCAAGACGAGCAAGGACGAATTAAAGAATCTCGAGTATGAGTTATATCCTGCGTTTCTTCCAGAGTTTTTTTTTAGAAAAGTTTTTAAAAAAGTTGTCTCAATCCTAATACCCTCATTGTGCCCCCCTAGAACGTCGTCCAATGTTTTTGCAATGCCACGATATTACAAAATTAAGAACACTAAACGTATTTTTTTAAGAATTGCTTACAACTTCTACAATATCTGCCAATATTTTCTCATTTGCGCGAACATATTCCTCTTTAAATTACCCTTTATCTCGTTTTCAGCCTGGAAGAGATTCTCTGCGCGGATTCCAGTTCTTTGACAAACGATCAAATAATGCTGGGGGAAATCCAAAAGGAGATAGACGTGATAATGCCCAGGACGAGCCATCGGTCGTTCTACACGCCGCTGGATCCAATTTACGGTCATCGCGATCCAGCGAAAGCGCATCGCAATGCGAGCTCTAGGCCGGACGATCAGGACGGGCGTTTGCGAAAGCTCATCGAGGAGAGGGATTCGCTTCTGAAGACTGGTAGCTATAGCATGGACCACGCGATAATAATCAAGCTCAACACCGAGATAGGATCTCTCCTCGATACCAATTAACGGAACTCACTATTTCTATTATCTTTTTACTCAATCTCTACTATTTTAGGAATCAATAAACTTGGAGGAAAAATTAAGTACTGCGTGTTTTATTTTGTTATTTCATAATGTGTCTCGATCGCAAATGAGGAGGGCTTTAAAGTATGTAAGTGCCATTGACTTCCTTGACGAAGAAAGGAAGGACATCAAGTGGTGCCGGATAATTAACAATCCTCATCGGTCCCGTGTAGACTTTGAGATTGTAAGGATCCCTCCATGTGCCCGCTGGCAAATAAACGGTGCGCCCGGTAGCTCCTTCGATTGTTACTGGGGCGACGAGTATGTGCTCACCGAGCAGATATTCTGTAAATACATCAAACAATTGCGTTGTTCAAAGGGCACGTTACATATAATTGGAAAATCATTGACGATATTTCGATTTTTATAGTAGGACATAATTTAAACGAAACGATTTTCAGCGAAGCTTCAGAACTTTTCTCGCTTTCTTCTTCACGGAATGACGCGAGGTTAAAAAAGGTATGTTTCTATGATGGCCTGAAGTTACTTCTTTTCACTCTGCTATTTTTTTTCCGAAATATGATTTTCTTGGATCTCTCAATTACGACTTTTCAATGGCAAGTGAATCAGCGACATCTGGCAATTGGCAAGAGCGATTGTAACAATGTTCGCATACTTTGGTATGTTTTATGAGAACGTTCCGAAGATTTAAGGATTTTCATTATCGATCATTTTTTCCGTTCTAAGTATACGTACGATCGTTGATCCTGTGGGCCACCGGATCATTCGGGGCGATCCACCAAACCGGAGGATTTACCGGAGCTCCGGTTTCCACCGCTTGCTCCATAAGTTCGACGATAATGGGCGCGACGATGGCATGAAGTTCGGTGAAAGTTTTCGATATACTGATGACCTCCTGGTCGTAGTCCCAGGGCACAAAGGAATACTGAAGCGAGGGCATGAAGACGTTTGCCTGTAGCCAACGAACGAAGAGCTCCCTCGACGGCAGGAACGTGGCGTTCAAGGAATTGTTCAGGTAACCGTTACCACCTATCATGTCCGGGAGTACGTTTACGTAACCGTTAAGATTCATTTGAAGCAGAGTAGTGATGAGCGTCGGCAATCCGTTGTTCCAGGTCCAGCGTGTGTCCTTGTCGATCATGCGAACGAAAATGGGTAATTCCTGAGTGCGCCAACCGACGCGCACCTCGACTAAGTCGTTAAAATTGTTCGCCAACGCGGTGGCGTAACTCTTGGTGAAGACACCGGGTTGAAGATCGATACTAGCGTTGAGATTGGGTACTTGGGGCAACCAGGATATCTCTCCAGCATCGAATTTGAAAGCGTCTATTCCGAGGGCCAGGATCGCCCTCAAACGACCGAGCCACCATTCGACTGCTCGAGAATTCGTGAAATCGATCGTTCCAGCGTTTGCACCTTGCCACCAGCTCATACGCACCGCACCGTCCAAATTCTTGACGAAGTAACTGTTGTTCAAAGCATAGGAGTACGCGGGCTCGCAGCCTTCGTTTATGAACGGATGTATCCACAGTGTGACGCGGAAACCTTTCTTCTTGAGGTCGATGTTGAGCCTCGTTATATTCGGGAATTTGACAGGATCGAAGACCGCTGAGCCGTAACACGTCTCCCAATTGTCGTCAATTTCCAGTTGGCTATTGTTGAACCCGCTAGCGACGATCTCGTCAGCGAACTCGGTCACGACTTTCTCACTAACGTTGGCTTTGTATCGCGCCCAGGTTGACCAAACTGGATCACGAATCATCCGGATGTCCGGATGACCTTTGGGCTTACCGAGGAAACTGGAGACTACGGATTCATGGGCGGTTCTCGGTGTGGCCGAAAAACCCATGAAATAGTCGAGACGCACACGATCGCGTGTCCGGTACGGCGGCTTGTTCCGCGCGACCAGGCAGATGTGTTGGTCCCTGATGTTGTTCTGATCGAGGAACAGCGGCGATGTCTCGTCGACGAAGATCCAAAAGCCAGAGCTAGTCAGCCAATAACGCTCGGCCAGTGCCATGTTCGTCTGATGCGTCGGCAAATAAGGCTCCTCCTCGTAATACATGTGTTGCACCGGCCAATGCTGATAACGCATCTGCGGGCCACCGTACCACTGATCACCCTCCAGGAACCCGTAACAATCCACCAACGAGCCATTCGTCTCTCGACCGATCTTTATCTTCTCCGAATCTGGAGATAGCTCGATCGTCGTGTCCAATTTATCGCCTCGCAATATGCAGATCTTATTGGTCGTACCGCAATTCTGCCTTATCGACAAAGGCTTTTGCGAGATCTCGTCATCGTCCGTGTCTCGCGTATAGAGAACACTTCGTGCTTCGCGTCCCTCCGCATCTGAATTCACAAGGAAAATTCATTTAAATCAATTCAGTGCTCGGATATCTCGAACGTTCCACCGATTAAGCGGGGACAAGGGTCTGAGATACGAAAAACAAAAGCATATTTTTGTAATTTTTTTCACATAGTACTCTTATGCATTAATATTTTTAAACACGATGTGAATTATTAAGTATAAATCTTAGAATATTCTCGTAAATTTTCACAAAATAATATTGAATATTGAGCAAATGATAGTAGTGAGAACGGAGTCACCTCAAAAACAAAGTTTCGATGTGGTAGTGATGCTTCATCCGAAAATAAAAAACCAAAGATTCGTTTAGTACATAAGTTTATCTGGAATTTGAACGTCGGAAGCAACAAAATATTCATTTTTGTATTTTTGGTGAAGGTGCAATTAAAAAACTTTGATTTTTGTCAAAAATTGCTATTCTTATTGAATTAAAAAATTTGTCGTAATTGAAAAAAGACAAAATCCGTCATTCAGAACCTAGTACAAAATCCGATGTTCACGAGATGTCTAACATTTTTGGAAAGATTAATGTATTTTTTCTTTAAAAGTAAAAACAAGCAAACAAATTATTTCATTCCACAGTTGAAGGGAAATGAAACTTGGCCTGTTATTTTTAAGAGCAAATATCAATGTCACTTCCACAATGAAAACTCAACTTTGAAAACGACTATTAATATTATTTTCCAAAAATAATGGATATACTTTTCAGCATTGACAAGGAAGCTCTTCGCTAAATAATCAATGCAGATTAGCTTTGCGTATTATTCGCCACAATATTCAACTTCTGGTCTACAGAAAACTACATGTTTTTTTTAAAAGGGCACACGATTTTTTTTAATGCATAGAACGCGTTTTTAAAAACATTTTCTTATAATAAGAAAATACTCGGTAGCTATAAAAGTTAAAATACATAAGAGCCGACAAACCAAATCGAAACAGAAGAAAATCAGTACCCGTCGCTACGTTAAGTGTCTACTGACCATTTTTCTTCAAATTCAAGAAGATAGCGCCGTCTTTGGTCTCGATGTTGAGCGTGGCGGTCTTGGAATTCACCCTCACCACGTTGATTCCCTCCAGAGGAGTTTTCTCACTAAGAGCAACACCCCAGGCATAATTGACGAGGCACGCGATCAGTAACAATTTCACTTAAAAAAGAAAAGTATTTCTTCGTTAATGTTAATACGTATATGTTATTATTAATGAATCAACTATGTTTTTATGTCCACAGTATTCCGGCTATAATTTTTTCGGTCATGAAATAACCGAAGCAACCTCGATTCAACTTGAAAATTTGACTACTCACGAAATTTTAGATCGAACTTCAAGTAGCGCAAAATGAAAAAAACGAAATCGTGATCAGTACTCACCACGGATCATTGTCCGTAGTTCCAGCCGCATCTTGGACAACCTTCCCGTGACTGCATCACAGTGAAAATCGGATCAGGATTTATATACGTTTGCGTATCTGCCAAGGCCATTGTCGCTCTATCGTAATTACCGTCCAATCATTGTTTAGAGAATTTGAAACAAGAGAACGAGAGAGAAAGTGGATGGAGTTATCAGTCGAACGCGTGATAGGAAATTCCATCACTGCATACGATGATGCACCGTAGGGTTTTATCTCACCTTGTCCTTGCTTATCTAAACTGTTAGGTTTGTCTGCCAGTCGTGATTTTTAATGTGTACGTCTATCAAACCACTATGGCTAATCGCAACTGTTACGTACACTGTCCTTGATTCCGTATCCTCAGAACTGCTAAAAAAAAGTGTTTTCGCGATCGTTATAATCGATAAGCTGTGCACAACACCGATCGTGATTAGTAGATAAGCGATGGCAAAAATCACCAATTACATTTCCTACCGACGCGCTGGATGATTATGATTAAGATGAATATAAAATGATCGGCAAAAATCGCGATTAATCAATTTCGCTAACAGTCTCATTTTTATTTGGCAAATCTCAATTGCCCAAAAATATTCAGAAGGATTGAAAGTGTACTTATAACTTGGAAAAAGGAAAAATCGAACGGAACATTTTTAAAAGGTTGAAAAACTAGCCAAGAATTTTCGAAAAAGAAGAAATTAATGAGTTATCATAAATGAGAAATCGACCGGAGAATTTCTTAAAATAAAAAATAAATGAAAAGTTTTTGAAAATGAAAAATCGAATGACGAATTTACAAAAAGGAAAAGTCAAACGAAGAATTTTCAATAGCGGACGCAGTATCATTGGGATTGAATGAACGCGAAGTGGAAACCTAGATCGGACATACGAAAGACATTTTTCTTCGTATATTAAATAGTAAATGAAATAAGTATTTTTTGAAGTTATAAGTTTTTATGTGAAGAATATTCTTCACAAAAAAGTCTATTGTCGGCCGTGATTAATATGGCTCATACGTTCGGCGTGTGAGCAATTGTCGTGCAATTCTTTGCTAGTCGTACTTCGGATGCGACTCTCTAGACCAATTCTTGTCATGGTTTAAAAAAATTTTTTTTTATCAAACACACTTGTAATCGGAGCCCCGATAGTCACGAATCACCCTGTATATTTATCAAGAAATCCGGAAGTACCGTGACGCCGGACAATTAAAAACAATACTTGAAAATAGCGCGAATTGTGCTCCGCCCCTTGAAACGAAGTTAAAGCTGTATCACGTGACACACGAGTGCAAGAGAAATAGCTGGAATTGTTAAACCGAATTTTATCGAAGATGAAACATTTTTAGAGTTAATAAAAACATCAAGCTCCGCCTTTGTGAATTCTACAGATCTTGATGCCTGTTTTTCCTAAAAAAAACTCGACCATCGATAAGAAAACGGGATTGAAAATATATGAGGTTATGTTAGTCTTCTACATGTGTTTAACAGTAATGGATCTTTATCGGTCACTTTCAAACCTTACCGTTACAAGATATATGCACAAAACAACAAAAAGCCAACGTAATGTTTTCTCTAAATGTAAAGTCAGCTACCAATGTGTATTTGCACAATTAATCAATCGATATATATATATTTTCTTTCGTCGCATATACTTTCTCATAAATCTCCCGCCACTACTCAAAAAGCGCGGAATCCTGATACGTAATATTTCCAACCGAGGGCGCTGTTGCATCGATTTCAGTTCTTTTTGCTTTTCGGTGTTTTTTTTTAGTTTGGAGAAAAAACAATCCATTCCCGAAGTGTTTTCATGAGTCCTAGCGGGGACGGTGTCGCATGTGTGCGGCTTCGCGATTGGAAATTCGATTCGAGGGAAGGAAAAACGCGTGTGCGCTCATAACGACAGAGATAGGTATATAGACAGAGACAGAGAAGGAGTGAAGGGGTCCGATATATTTCCTCGCAGCGTTGGATCGCTCGGTGTCTCATAAAAAATAAAGATGCCGTACAGAGTCTCGCGGTGTGAAAAACAAAACGATAGCAGGAGCGGACAATGAATCTGCGGAAGTACGAGAGTCACCCGCACGAGACATCGACAATATTAAAATTCGATCGTATTGCAGAATGCGAGAGACCGCATTGATGTACGATAGCGAGCGTCGCGGATGAGTAACGCGACGACAACACTCATCGTCGTTCGATAAAAATTTCCCCGTCCCGAGTGCTTCGGTGCGAAAGAAAAGAAAGAAAAAAGTCAGGGCAAGAGCGTGATCTCAAAAAGCGAAACTTTATCGCCTTTTCGAGAATTTGTCGGTAAGTGCGGGTTGTCTACGTTTTTTTTCATCAATTTCGATCTCGTGGATCGCGCACGCGAAGAGCTACACGTATCGCGATCTTAACCTCGCACGCGTCGCGTTTCCGTTGACGCGACTGTTTTCTTGAAGCAACACATACACCCAAATTGTGAAAAATACTCTCGATTCCGTTCACGGCGAGAAATTTCTCGTACTGGAAGAAAAGTCCTTGGTGTATCGCAAAAAAAATCGCTGATACGCCGAACGCTGAGCGGTGAATAAAAAACAAAAGAGGGCTTCGATATGCGCGCGTGTGTGTGTACGTACGAGCGCGCATACACACGTGTAAATATATATCGAGCCGCGAATTCCAACAGGTCCGGTGAGTCTGGATTTCGCGTCGATGATGCATCATCAAGCGTCGCGAGATCACGCAACGAAGATCGCACCACCTGCTGATGATGAACAATCGAAATACCGGAATTCGTTTCCGTGAATAATCACATTTTCGAACGCGAATATTGACGAAATAGTATTTCCGGTTGAAACTGGCAATAGCGTTCGTGAATTTGGTAAAGAGAACGAGTACCAAAAGAATCCGCGATTCAGCTTGGGCCACGAACCATAGATGAGAAAGAAGAGGCAAGGCTTTGAGATGAACAGGTGGATCTTTAGAAGTAACAGGGGTTCGTGCAGCTGAGCGAAAGTCGAACACAGCGGAGAGTAGAGGGACGCGTATCGAGCCATCGTTGGCTGTAGAAGAGAGAAGTGTAGGCGTGCAGGCACTAAGACAGGGCTCATAATGCGTTTGCCCTCGTGGTGCGCCAATACGATAGACTGTAACAAAATTAGACGCTCCAAGCAGCGCTTAAGAGTTAAAAGAATACAGAGGACCAAGGAGAAGTTGGACAGCGAGTCAGACGAGGACACAAAAACAGAGAAGGAATACTCGAGATACTCATCGTGAGAGAAGAGTGGAAGAAGCGCAGTGTTGAGATTTGGGAGAAAAGAGAGATGATAAAACGGGCAAAGGAGAGACGGCGTTGTTGTTGTTGATTGCAATGAATATTTACACAAAAACGCTCTGTGCCGTTCATCTCTGACAGTCAAGGGAAACGAGCCCGAGCTTGTCGCGATTTTCACAGATGCTTGCACCATCGGAGGTGTGGGGAAAAAGCGACGTACGCAGGGAGGAGACTCGAATTTCTAGTCGGACGCGCTTGCTGGATTGCACGAGTCGATACTCGACCAGGTCTCGCTATCCCTGCTGAAAAAGAAAAGGCTGTTGGCAGTTGCGAGGCCGATACTTCAAGACTGCTCCTTAACTAATATTATTTGTATTATTATAGTTAGAGAGAAAGCAAGAGAGGGCCAGAGGTGAAAGCGATCCGGCAGCAGTGTGGCGGAGAATGCAAAAAATGAAGAACGGAGCGCGACGCGTGGCAATGGGTCAGGAGAGATGAGTCGCGCCAGACGAGATTCGTACGTCAAGAGGATTTCAGGCTCGATCGAGATGCCCCTCTCTCTGCCAAACGCGTTTGCTCCTATGAGCGCATACACAGCGCAGAGTTTAATATCGAGTGGCGATGGCAATCACTTACCACCATTAAAGAGCGGTAGTCTCCTGTTGAAACAAGCCGCCGGGGAGTCATCGCCGAGTCATCCGTCTCATCGTTCCAGTCACTCCGTTCTGGGTCTGGCACACCTGCCGAGTCTCAGTTCCAGTGTCAACAACAGTCTGCAAAATTTGAGCAGCAGCAACGCGGATTCCTCCGTCGGGCGACAGCAGCAACAAAATCCAAGCTCAAGCCACTGCTCGCAACACTCCAATCACAATTCACATTCGCAAGCCAACAGCCAGACGAACAGTCCTGTGGTGAAAAATGGCCGGGCGGAAGCCGCAGCGCAGCAGAGCTCCAACAACAGCAGCAGCAGCGGAGGCGGAGGAACCGTAGCAGCCGCTACAAGCAGCGATTGTGCGGGTAACAGCGGCAAGCAGGTCATTCCAAAGATGGCGGTCACACCCGATATCGTTATGAAGCTTTACATGAAGAAGTTGACGCAGTACGAGAGACAGGAGATTTACACTTATCCGGAGATATATTTCATCGGCGCGAACGCGAAGAAGAGACCCGCCGTCTTGGGCCTACCCAACAACCACAGCTTCGACAACGAGCATGGCGCCTACCCTCACACACCCCACGATCACGTCGCTTTTCGATACGAGGTCCTCAAGATCATCGGCAAGGGCTCTTTCGGCCAGGTCATCAAGGCCTACGATCACAAGAATCAAGAACACGTCGCGCTCAAGATACTTAGAAATGACAGACGCATCATGCAACAGGCACACGAGGAGATTAGAATATTGCGCAATCTTAGGGAACAGGACAAAGACAATACCATGAATATTATACACATGTTCGACTATTTCTTCTTTCGAGGTCACACGTGCATCACCTTCGAGCTTCTCAGCATCAATCTTTACGAACTCATCAAGAAGAACAAGTTTCAGGGCTTCAGCCTTCAGTTAGTGAGAAAATTTGCGCACTCCCTGCTAGGATGCTTGGACGCGTTGAACAAAAATAAAATCATTCATTGCGACATGAAGCCGGAAAACGTACTTCTCAAGCAACAGGGACGGAGTGGCATAAAGGTAAACGTATTGACTGTTTACTGTGCGACAGATAGTTTTTGGGGTGGCCCACAGAGATGATCCCCTCATATTCTTATGAACGGTGATCCAACGTTAAAGTTTGCATCGCACGAGTGCAATACAAATTATATTCTTTTTTCCCCAACGTCCGATGACAGATGTGATCTACGAAATTCACATAAATATTTCTAATATTTTTATTTAATGACCCATTACAAAACCGCAAGATGTAATATTTCATAAAAATTATAATAAGAAAATCCAAAAAAATCTTTGCATCCGATCGATAAAAAATATAATACCATAGAATCCTTGTTTCCGATCGAGCTACCATCCGTACTAGAAACGTGCACCTTGCCACGCGAAGCATTCCTTAAAACGCAATTGGGAGAAAGAATTTCCTTTGAGAATTTCGATAAAACGCATGTGCGATTCTCACTCGCACGTATCATTTCACTTTGAGCTCAATAGCACGAGACATTCCTGGAACCCAAAATCACGCTCGCGATTCCCCATAAAAAGTCGTCCTCACTAAACGAGGAAATATCTCTTCGACTCCTCAGGTGATAGACTTCGGTTCGAGCTGTTACGAATCTCAGCAGGTGTTCACGTATATACAGAGCCGCTTCTATCGCGCCCCGGAAGTAATACTTGGTGCGAGTTTCGGTATGCCCGTCGACATGTGGAGTCTCGGTTGCATCCTGGCGGAATTACTGACGGGATTTCCGTTGTTACCGGGTGAGGATGAGGCCGATCAACTGGCATGTATAATAGAGTTGCTGGGGATGCCACCGAGAAAATTGATAGAGACTGCCGATCGGGCCCACCATTTCTTCAGCTCGAAAGGTCATCCGCGCTATTGCAAGGCGACGACGATAGCGAGCGGTTCGACGGTTTTGCTGGGCGGTGTCTCCAGACGGGGCAAGTTCCGCGGACCACCAGGCTCAAAGTCATTGAAGGACGCGTTGAAGGGTTGCGAGGATCCCTTGTTTCTCGATTTCATGAAGAGATGCCTTCAGTGGGATCCGAAGCGTCGCATGACACCGAACAAGGCGTTGTGGCACGCTTGGCTGAGAAGGCGACTTCCAAGGCCGCCCGATCAGGTCGATAAACAACCGGCCGATCCCTCGACTTCGTCCCTCGTTTGCAACGCGAGTTGCGTCGCGACGAGCGCCACCGTGTCCTCGTCGGTGAATCACGCCGGTTCCTCGGCTTCGTGTCGAACGAGCGTCACCAAGGTGACGGCCGTAGTCCCAGTGGGTAACAACACCGGGAACGGTAACGTCCCAATGACCAGCCAACCCGCTTGTCGCCTATCCAACAGTCTTGGGCCCCAAACCTGGCAACCGCAGCAACAACAAAACGCCTCCGCGACAATGACGGTCGCCACGACCGCGACGGCGGTTACGACCTCGAGTCATCGGAGTGTCGTCGGAACGCTTCATCCTCGTCCCTTCCCTGCTCGGTAAATATCATCCGTCGAACGAATCGACGATCGATTCCCAACCCATGGTCGACTCTTCCGAAACAATGCCTCCGGCGATTCGAATGTGACGCCCATACCGGAAGTTTCGACTAACAGGAGAATTCTGCCAACTCCTGGCGGTAAGTTTTTCAACGAGAGAAAGAGGGAGAGAGACACGCAGAGAGGAGGGAAGAAAGAAACTAGAATCTTTTCAGTAGATCGTAACGAAGCTAATATTAATCGAGAAGTATAAATTCGATGGGAATAATAAATCTTCTCCAGACACACGCAACCTGACGAATATAGAAGTAGGAGAGGGGGAAAGAACCTTAGTAGGTAATAGTAATATAGTTCGTGATACGGAACAGGATGTCTTGTGATATGAAACATGGGCGTATACTATATATATATAGTATACACACACATATATATATAGGGGTTTATATTATAAATAGATATATGAAAATAATTATTTTACCGCGCTAATAAAGCTGAACAAGAAAACGACAAAAGTAAAAAATGAATAAATAATAAACACGTAGAATTTAAGATTTGTCCGTTGAGTCGTAGCTAATTGCTATGTTGTGCCGCATAATCTGTATACAAAAAAGCGAGAAAATGAAAACGAAAAAAAGATGCGTAACGAGAAGAGGATGTTTTTTTTTTTTGTTTCGCCTCCCGACAAGTTCCGACTTATTAACACTCACGCGCACACACATGTACACCTAACTGATCGCGTCATCTAACTTCGTCCACACTCTGTCACTGTAAATTGATACATTTTCCGCCATGTCGAGCTTGGAATTTTCTTTTCGTATTAATATTGTTTTCAATATTGCATTTTTCTTAAAGACGTACAACGAGTCTGAGTTTTACCGTGAGACTCTGCGGTGTGATTATTATTTAGTAAGTAATATTTGTTAAGTACACCTATTACGGAGAGACGAGAATTTCTTTTAGAATCGTTACTCCATCTCGACCTCCATATTGCCTTGCCGATCCGGCAGCCACCGCATTTTATAAATACGTTTTATTTTAAACGATCCCTCAATGGACGGGATGTCGACAATTTCGATCGATTTTTAAGGGTTTGCCTTACTTTATGACGTTGACGTTTGCATCTTTAGAATGAAACGTGAATGAATTTTTAATTGCTCAATTTTTTCTCGATTCGGATTGTGTAATTGACTTAAACGTTTTTACATATTCTAATCAGAGATTTACGATCTCGATTTGCAGAAAACGGCTTTGAATTATCATGAAAGAAGAAACAAAAAATGAAGGTAAAATTGCTGAATTCCGGTGATGCAAACTTCAACGTCAGTTTATTATTATTTTTTTTTAATACGGAAATAGACTGACGTATATTTGTCGAAAATATTCGTTTCGTTCATCGCTCGATCTCGATTATTGAAGAAATAAAATTCGAACAGAAACAAAGCGTGAAGATTCAGTGTCATTTGTCGATTGAATTTTCAAGTGCACGCCATTTAACAATATCTTCGATGGGATTGATTTTAATGTAGATAAGGTTTTTTTGTTTATCGTGCAAAAACGTTCTCCAATGAATTTTTGTACGTCCATTCAAGATGCTGCATCGACGGTGCAGCATTTTAAAAATAAAAAAACAAATATTCTAAATCGCATTGGTCCCTCGTCACGCCCAAAGAAGAACAAATTTTGAAAAGAAAACAAGTCGAAAACAGTGTGTCTTATCAGCGTTTTTTTTTAATTCTCGAAGCGACGCTTTACTAATTATATTTATCGAAACGCAAAGACCGAACCCTCCGCGCGCGCGAGCGTATGTGCGCGTGTGTATGTGTGTTGCGTGCTAGATTTATGAACAAAAAAATCCTCACTCATAATTACTGCCTATATACTTATATTATTTTATAAATTCCTTCCTAAGTCGATAAGTGAGCGTAACGCGTGATGATGCAACGTTATCGTTGTCGTTTTTTTTCTTGTTCGTAATAATAAGCAAACGATCGATAACGGATATCGATAATTCTTTCGTATGAATTTGAGAAGCTCTCGATTTTATTTCGACCGAGAGTACAAATTGTGGATACTACAAAGGAATTCGCTATCATGATCACCAAATTTATCATTCTCAACGAGTAGCTCGTTATTTATACAGTACCATTTAAATGCATTTTCATTTTGAACGCGCTTTATCCAGTAAAAACTATTTTTAACATAGACCTAGCGTTTCCTAATAAAAAAAAATGAATCTAGCGTTGACTCGTTAGTTTCTTTTCTAGTTTTAACTAGGAAAACCAATTGGTGCTTATTCTAGGAAAAACTAGTTAAAAACTAATTGTAGCTTAACCAAGCAAAAAGTAAAACTAGATCAACGACCGAGTGTGAACGAAACTTAGACAAAATTTGTCTAAGTTCCACAATGTTCGTAGTTCGTTTGTTCAAGATTTTCTTTTGTACCAAGACAAACTGATTTTAACGTAGCCACTTTGTGGAAACTAGTATTTACTAGAGAAATTCGCGTTCAAACTTGGAATGAATTTTAATCGTACTTATATAGTTACTTTTTGAGACGACGAATTTAGTCGATCATACCAGCCTGTCACTTATGATAGATCTTTTTGATTTATGGCGTTGTAGTTTTCGTCTTTCGTTCGTGTCCGGTTCTCCGTATTATTATCGTCATATCAAAATTTTGTTCCAAATTACGATTGTAGATCTTCGAGAGAGCATCGCGAAAAATGTTTGAGAATTGTTTAATAGGAAAAACAAAACTGGGTGGAGAAATTTCAGCGAGTGAAATATCATTTTCATTGCGTTCCAGCGATGGAAACTTCAATCTCGTGTTGTGGTTTCTCACGTTTCAACGACGATGAGAGTCGAATTAGTCGCCAATATCGTGTTCTCGGCGATAAATTTCCGATCGTGGAAGCGCCAATGGTGTGCATAATAATTGATACACATATGTATGTATATCTCTACATATATACATATACCCACACATATATATAAATATATGTGTATATAAAAAGTGTGCATATGTATATGTATACACATACTTGATTATGGCATGCGAGACCGCGCAAGAGCTACGCATTTTTAATTGATATTTTTTTAACGATTATGCACCTGATCCTCGATATTGAATTTGTACTGTGTACTGAATGGGTACGACCTTTTATATGAATGTGTACTGCCGCGTTGCTTTATTGAGCGGTATGCGCGCCCTCAACATTAATTACGATCCCTCGTCCAAAGGGAAAAACTAAAGAAATAGAGAGAGAGAGAGAGAGAGAGCAGCATTATTGGCAAGGGCATGGCGTTTGGTTATTTAATATTTTTTTGTAAGGATAGAACGCGGCACACGAGATCGAGGCTTTTCCTCGATTTACACACACGTTTGTATGTGTATGTGTGTATACACATACACACATACACATACAAACGAGTGAAATACAAAACCATTGATAATATTGTAGGTACTGACAGATCGGGTCATGATTCAGAATAACTAAGTCACCTCAGTAAAACTGTCATCGTTTTCATGGTATATGAGTTTTTTTTTAATCTCGTGGAAATCTCTAACCTCAGAAAATATTTCACCTATCGCAATCGGAAAGAAAAAATTCTTTTTTTCCTAAAGTTAACCTAACTGAGTGAACGAGAACCGAGCAATGTCGATTCGAAAAAGTAAAAAAATGTTTACCAGGCAACTGTAAAACGAAATAACATTGTTTGGGCCACATGCCTCATTTCTCCGTTCATCAGTTGTTATTGATTCCACCATTGTTTAAGAATATATAGTTTCTTCAGATTATTTAAGAATATTGCAGTTTCAACGTTTGAAATTATTGCCCTAAATTGGAAATTTTCACGAGTTTCAAGAAAGTGCGTCTACCTTGAAAACTATGATACTTTTTTTTAACTGAGTTCTTATTTGGCTATTTTGATACATTACGAGCAGCTGGCCTGTCAGAACTTGCGATATCATTATAGGCTTTTGAGTCACCACGTATATGCGCATATATATATATTTAAATAGGGTAGTCCGTAATAGGGACCTCGGCAAATTTTGGCACGCACATCAGAACCCCATAAATGCGAGTATTGAGCAAGATTTCGAGAATCATCCAATATTGAATTTCGATCAAGCGTGCTCCAGTAGCCCTTTCCGAATCGACAGTAGCGCTTCTTCTCGCGAGTTCCACCCATACTGACAACGTCACCTGGCGGCGATTGGGACGTACCGTTAATCCGGCAGATATTAAAAATATACGTCGATAATCGAAAAGTCTCAAGGAAATGCTGTCACTTTATGCCTGTTCAAAATCTTTGCGAGTTTCACGGAAAAACAACATTTACGTAATTTTTAATCAACATCGGGCGAAATTGTTAGGCAATTGATAAATTTGGAACGCTCTTTTTTTCGCCGGTATTGACGTTCTCGTCAGTGGTTGGATTGTCAAAATTATTGATAAACCTTATTAGAGACCACCCTATCGAGAAAACTGACGATTATGCGTGTCTACACGCGCGCGTTTTAACGAGCACGGGAAAAAGTGTGCGTCGTTTAATTGTGAACGTGCGTGGAAGTGAATCAGTATGTTTCTGTGTGTGAGTGAGCGTGAGAATCGTCCAGATTTCGAGCCATCCAAGACTGAAATCTGCCAAGGTCAACGAAAAGAAAAGTCATTTTCCCCTCGTCATTGGCTATTTTCCGTGCCTGCCCGCTCTTCGAACGAGGCTTTTCCCTTTGAAGGCTCTTTTGATAAAATGCGAAACGTCTAGTTTGTTTAGAAATAACTAAATTGTGAATGTATCACCCCCCCTTCCCAAATATTTTTTGCGTATAATCCACGAGTTTTAAATACGGAAAGGAATGTGACGTAACGGGAATTAACATCACGCAAGATCCTATGCAAAAGCGTGATTTTCGTTGGCCCCCACCCTCTTGCCTTCCTCTATTCGTTCGTCGAAAGCCTGCGGATATTTCTATATACATATAAGTGCGATATGACACGCCCACGACGGAAAGTTTGATCTCTTATGCTAGTGCATACATAAGATACCTACGAGCAGTATAGTAGGCAAAACGAAAGAATACCGACGGCGAGAGCAATGAGAAACGAGCGTAATAACGATAGGTTAACTTTAACGACGCTCATTTTGGCGCAGCCGGCAACGCGGTTTCGCTGCTGCGCGCATAATTTGTATATTATGTCGTGACAGCGCGGAGGGGTTAAACAGAAAGAACAAGTGCGATGTGTATGAATGCAAAATCCCCATATGTCAATATACACGTTTGCAAGGAGAGAAAAAGGAACACAAAAATTGTAATGTTTGTTGCTACGTATACTCCAGTCACTGGGACATAACGCGTGTGCGAATCTGACGTCTTTTCGTTTTGTTCTGTCAAGTGCTCCTGCGTATTGTTTGAGAGAATAAAGTGCTGCTTATTCACAGTTCGAACTGTAATTCCGTATTTTTTTTCAACCCTCCTTACTAATCAAGTGATCGACGTCCACACAAGCGCACAAGCTTTTAAACAACCTTTAAACGTGGACGGTGAAGTTATTTTTTGGGAAAACAAAGCATCAGGCTGTGTAGAATCCATCTACGCAGAATTTAACGATTTTATTTTTGCATGAAGATTATACACGGCCGAGGAATCTTTGTCATGTTTCGTTCAATGTTTTCGTTCGTTACACTTAACACGATATGGGAAGAAAAGTAGCGGCGAGATTACAACTCCTGTGGATGGCAAAATTCTTTTTTTCCGCGGCGCGTGCGACATCTGCCTACCGATTTAGAAGCACACGTGTGGGTCACTCGGTAAACGCGATCAACATTTGCCACACCCGCAGCCAAGATTGCTGGGCCGATCGCCAAAAATTCCAGAACCCTCATCGTGCGATCCAAATTGAAGACTCGTCGCGATTGAAATTTAATACGTTGTTTAGCTGAGCTCGCCGACCCAAGCTTGGACGCCTCTTATTTGTCTCTTCGAAGGATGCGCTGTCGCGCCCGTCGCGCAGATGGCGCTCATGTCTCATCGCGAACACCAATCCGAGTATCTCTGAAGCTCCCACTTTCAGAATACTCTCACTTTATAACCGCGTGGGATATACCGATATTTCTTTGATTCACAAATAAACGAAGTAAAAAGTCAAAATGAAGGCAGCCGATATACCAAGCGAGTGCATCGAAGAGCCACGTTTCATAAAAGTCTTGGCTGCTTCTCTGTGCTCGGAAATCGCCGAATCTAAAGTCGTATTGAATGGTAAGTTGACTCGGGTCATCTAAATATACCTATTAGATATTCCAGCTACGACCTTTGCGTGAACTTCGCTTTACACGCAATCTCAATATCTACTTCCATCAGATTTCGCGTTTACATCTAAAAAATCATAAGTAAATACAAAAATGGATAAACCGAAAATCTTGCGTGTGTTTGATGGATATTGGGCTCGCTAATGGCGAAGGCCGTGTGTAGGTCAATCGCGAGTCTTTCCTCGATAAACATACATTTGTAAACACGTGCAATTCGAAAACAAGAAACGAATGAGGAAATCCACCAATCAAAGGAAGCATTTTTCAAGGCGTGGGAGAAGAGAAAATTGCTGAAGCAACTCATCGACGAATTGAGCCAACAAAAAAATGTTATGACTGTTGCCCTCGAGAGGTTTGCTTCGCAATACTTTATTTAATTTGTTACACTAGCTGCGTTTACGCGATTACTCGAGCACCTGGAGATACAACTGAAAGTTGACAATTTACTTGTGCTCGGTCGATAAAATGAAAATTCCATTAAGTAGCGTTTTTACCATATAGTGTCTGACTAAAAATATAAAGCAGAAACGAAAAGCCAAAATAATTTGAGTTCTAGACAGGATCTAGTTTCGAAGGATTCCAAAAAATGTTCAAACGTATAAAAAATCACGCGACCAAATTTGCCAGAATAATCGAAAATACGATTAATGAACGCCACTAAACGGAATTTTCATTTAATTAACCGAATACCTACAAAAAGTTTTTGGTTTTCGCCCTTCAAAGATTTCGACCGTTTCGTCGCAATTATAGAACTACACAATGAAACTTTTTACGTACTTATTTTACCGTAATTCGCGTGTCGAAGTTTGTCACGCGAAACAAAGAATCGTTCGATCGAGATCGATACGATAAAAAATCGTCTGGACGATGCCACCCTGCGTCAAGTTGAAAAATGTGCCGTGTTCAAGAAAATCATCCAAAATTATCGCGACACTTGGCAACGATACAAGGTACTCTCTGAATATTGAAAATAAAAGGTGCATAATGTATTCGTTAATTTTCCACGAATATTCGTACCCGTCTGACTTATATCACAAAAAGCACATTGTTACATATGTGTTCCATTATTTATTTTCTTTTAAATTTGTACTTTTTATATACTACATCGCCCGTTCCAAAATCGACGAACGATTCTCTATTGCCAAAAAAACGACTGGCAAGCTCGAATATGAGAATCTTCCATTGGCAATCCAAAGGCGACAGTCTTGCATAGATACCAAGAAACTCACAGTGCAGCTTATGACGATGGAATACAAGAAGAAGGAATTGGAGCGGGTGCTGATACAACGAGAGAAAATCTATGCAACGAGAATAAGAGCGACGCTTGTTGAGTTTTGCACAATGGTCCGGCAACACTGGAAAGACGTCGCATATCTGGAACAATTGAAATCGGACGCCATGGAAATTGAGAAGCAATTCAACACCTACACTCGTCAGGTTTTCATTAATTTTCTTCTTATTTCTATTATTACTATAATAAATTAAAATATTTTCACAATCTTCAAACTGCCTTAACTTCCTACCATTTCGAGTTGGAGTTTCTTCTCCTCTGCAGATTGATCTCAAATTCAACTAGCCGTCGGTAAAAGAACATCCATGCATTTTTAGTCGAAAGTTTTAAAGCTGTTGCAATAGTATTTCAAAGCAGGAAGACTTTTTACAAATTTGAAAAAATCGTTTTATTCCCAATAAATTGATCGTTTAATTGCATGAGAATATTATGTGCAATTTCTATAACGAAATGCCAAGAATCGTTGATGTTTTCGCAAAAAGACGCCAATAGCGTCCGTGCTAAGTAAACAGAGCTATTCGACTTTAGGCGCGTTTTTCTAGAAATTATGTTTTTCCCAACTGCTGAAATGATTACTCAGAAATTGTTCCATTGATTCTGATGAAATCTGTCACACACCTTCGTTGCATCAACAGTTTATTGGTGAACCTAAGTATTATTTTGAATTCCAAAAATAAAACCTTCTTTTGCCTTCAGAGCTTATAGAGCAAAAATATAATGAAAGAACACAAAATTGATTTTGTTAAGCTGCCCTTTTCTGAATTTTGCATATGTTTCAAAAATCCTGGTTTATCAACAGCATATCGATCTTATCTTTAAGAATCATTTTTATTTTTTCTTCGGATAATTACAGCGAGAGGGAGGACCCCGGCAGTGTGGCAATATTATAAAAATCTTCTAAACATTAATATAGACGATAGGCAATTTGCATTTTTAAGAAGCTTATATATTTTATTCCGAACAATTAAAATATGAATCAAAACATATCTAAATATCCAAATGTCGATGTGTATTCTATCTATGAAAAAAAAAATCATAAGAAACCCATAATATTCGACCTCGTAAGTGATCTTCCTTCCTTAATGCATTGTCGGAAGAAGCAATTAATATTACTATCAATCCGCTGAGCTATGAAGAATGTTCTTTTGACGTACGATCAATCTAACCAAAATCTAAATAAAAGAGTAACAAGGACGGAATTCATGTTCACCCTTTTCGCCTTTAATAATAAATGCCTGCCTATAACGAATGCTATTCAGTTGATCAGCATCGAGCGAGTTGAATAACTGTGAAACCATTGATAGCGAAGTATGCACCAAACCAAAAAAAAAAAAAACCGTGAATGAAGTTCTTTTTATTTTAACGATATCCACAGTTATCCGAACTGCAGGCAGAGCTCGAACGTAAAAGGATTATTGAGTCTGAAGATGCGGCAAAAATGCCACCTCCCCGGCTCCATTTTCCATTCATGTGGTCGATAACTGCCTCGAGCACGGACCACGGCACAACATCGGGATCCCAAACATCGAGGAACCGCGGAAAAAGTCCCGATGCCAATAACCTGCAATACGACATAGGCAATAATTTTGAATTTTTTTTGACGCTCTTCCATACCGCTGATAAAAGTCACGAGCAATTGAGAAGTTTAAATAAAAACATTTCAAACAACGATTGACATAATAGAAAAATCCAACGAATATTCGTTTCGGTATGAGACGCTCTAGAGTAAAAAGGTCCGTATTGTGATTCGACGTTGGTCAGGATGGGAAAAACGCCCGCTGCGGGAGATACCTGTTATTTCATCAAAGCGTTTATTATGTGCGAAGCTTAGAAGATACAACATCGGTGAACACTCTAATGCTGGAAGAGATGTGCGCCGAGGACGATTACGACATGAACGTTGGCGCGACGAGAGGATCTAGCGAGCTGGAGATAGTCCGGGAATCGCTGCGACCAAACTTTGTCTCGATTACTAATCAAAGGAGTGGTAAACGATAAACATGTTGAATTTTCATTATTCATTAAACTCACGATCATCACAATAAACTCGAATAAATTTCTTCATCCGCGGGAAGATACCCGTAGTCCTGTCCCGACAGTCTCGAATCCTCCGAGCCTGGAGCGATCTACGCAGTTAATACGCGACAAGATGCAGCACCTTGAGATGACAAAAGTCAAGACTTCGATGGCACGTAGTTCCGAGGATTTTGATACGAAAAGGTGTGACGTTCTCGTGGACGTAAATGCCGGTAGAAACGGCCAGGAACGATACGAAGAAGCGAGTGGCGAATTTCGAGATTCACCCCTTCTACGGCAAAAGCAAACCAACCAACGTGCGCGAACACCCTCATCTCGAAATCCGGAGATATACGAGGAACCAGAAAAAAACAACGAACCGTTACAAGAAGTAAATGGAGCGAGATCAAGAAATTTCATTGGGTCCGCACAAAGAGCGGAAAATTCAAAAGTTGGCAGCCACAATTCGCGACCTGGTACTCTTTCGGATAAGGTCGAAGAATCTCACTTGACTCGACGAGCGCCATCACCAAAGGCTACGCGAGAGAATTCGAGCTTGCTAGCTCGACATTCGTTTGTAGCTAATCAGCAACCAGAAGTGCCGATAGATCGACGACGTGCTTTTGATTTAGCCATTAGCAACGAACGAAACGTTAGGAACGATTCTTCAAACCGGCCGATCGATTTTGCTGATGAGACGACTCGTGGCACTGCTCCCAAGCTTCGAAAAATCGATACCGGCAATTATCCTGCCGCATTTTCAACCACCGACCATTCAGTCGAAAGTAACACTAAGCAGCCGTCGAACTTCTCCATGCCATTTTACGTACCGAGCACCTGTGTCAGCAGCGAGAATTTATCCAACCTTGCTGAAGAACGTTGGCTGGAAATCGGACGCGGTAAGCAACCCTGCTCGTACAAAATGTCATGTTCTGGATACATCTTTGATCTCGCATTTCACAGAGTGTAATATTTCGGGCTTGAATTTATTGAATGGTCGTGAGCCACTTCTTTTCGATTTTCTATTAGCTCAATCGAATATCGCGTCGTAACCTATTTGGTGTAGTTTTCCGTGACGAATGAACCTGTAATTTGTGTTTTCCAAATTACGATTATCTGGGAGACGTGTCCCTTTCATGCAATTGAACATTTGTGATTATTTTGAATACTTCGGAACATCGGTTTTCAAAGAAAGCTCCGAAAATCTTCTTTTCCCTGTCAGTAAAGAAACGCAATGCGTCACCTATGAGATATGCAATATTTCGAATCCCGCTTCAGAAACTTTCGCAGGCGACACTAGAGAAATAGACACTAGAGAATTTCCATCGTTTCCGAACTGGGACAATTGGTCACCTCCGCAGCAAACTTCCGAAAACTCTTATTCACCTTCTTCTTATATGGATAAGAGCAAAGGTACCGGCAATCTGGAAAATCGCGGTGATCAGCCCTTCCGAAATCTTGCGGCTGCCAATACGACTGCCGATTCACGTGAGTATCCAAAACGTTACAGGCATGAGCGTTTTTCGTCGCGCGATTTAAGCGCTTCGGTTTATCTTTACTTTGTCCGCAGAAATGAACGCGTTCTTCAAAACTTCGCAACTCACGCGAGCGACGTTTTTGTAATCGCACGGTCGGCAAAAGCGGAAGACCGATTTTTCTAACATATTTTTTTTTCACGGATCACAAGCGAAGGCTGGAGACAAGATAATTAAATACGTTTATTATTAGGCAGTCTGTATTACAATATCTACTTGCCTCTCTGGCAAATTGTCCCGCATCGTATTTATCTTAGTCGGTGTGTTTGTTACATTGTTATCGAAAAATGAAAATGAAAAGTCAGTATAAAACGAAGATTTCCATTCGCGCGAGCTTAGCGGAGTATTAATATTTTTGTTCTTTTCTTTCAATTCTGTTGAAACGAGAATCCCATTCTATCTCGTTCCTTTTTTTTCTTCACGCATTTTCTCATTGACGATAACACGGAAGACATGATTCTAGTTACCGCGCAGCGGTGCGTTAATCGAAGGTAGCGGCGACGAATCATTATGATAACGCTGCTACAATAAAACAGTCGACGTTTAAAAAACAATTCGATTACTGTTATAAATGTAATCGTAATTTGCTACGCGGATCGTGCAATGTACAAGCGCTCGAGATTGCTCACCCGAATCAGAGTACCGTCTTTTTCATTCGCCGAAATAAATGCCACCTCAAGAACGCTCGAATGACCTATTTCGTTTGCTTCTCTCTTAACCTCGAGAGGCAAATGGAGTCTTAGTTTTTGTTACATTTTTTCAAAATTGAATCCTGCAGGAACTAATGTAATCGGCGAGCTGACGATATTGAACATTGGACTCGGTCTTTCGATCGTGGGACCGTTTTATTTTTGACTCCATTGAAAACAACATAAGCAAGGCTCGACGCTTTACCGTCAAATTTATTGTTGATTGATTTGGAGAGTTTAAGATTCACGCGACGCAACTTGCCACGATCTAATAACGCTTTTTGTCATATAGCACCGTCGCAATCCTGATTGCTAAAATTTCGTTGGATAAACAGAAAACAAATGGCGAAGAGTAGGCAATCCCAATTGACGCGTTGCACTGGAATGTCAGGTCATGCAATCTTTCATTTCGAATCTGCACTTTGTCGCGAATGAGAAAATTATTAAAATTGTGCAATGTTGTTTTGTTCGAGAGTGGTTACCAAGGGAAAAATAGAGTGAAGATGGCGAGAAGGCGTGAGAGAGAGAGAGAAAAAGAGAAAAAGAGGAGGTAACGAAAACAAAGATCAGATCGGTGAAACGAGTACCTCGATCTCGCTAAAAAAAAACATCTAGTCGGCTTTTCGTGGCTTGCGTTTACGAACGTTTGGACTGCTCGGCGCTTCCTTCGCCGCATCTTTTTCATCTTCATCATCTTGATCCTCGACACCACTGGCCTGCTCTTCGTCCACCAAATCGTCCTTAACGTTCTCCACCAATTCCTCGTCCTCCAAAGTCTTGGCTTGCATAAAACCACCGGAGCCGTCTTTCTCCTTCTTTTTGTCTTGCGTCGAGCTCGCCTTCACCGGGTATATAAAGTCGATCAGGCAAACGATTATCTGTGACCAAGTGAGAAATATCGGTTCAATTCGTTTGATCTTTGTTCAAACACGTTCCGAGCGTCTTCAGTTACGCATGCTTTGTATACCATTCCGAGGACTGCTCCCAGAAGAATAGTCGCGACTGCAAAGATCAGGTAACTGCCCCACGTAGGTAATCCAAAATCTTCCATCAATTTGTTGTGTATTCCCTTTAAAAAGAAGTACCAAGTTTCGATTAGCAAAATGTAACGTTGTTTCAATCTTCAATTTTTGCATGCACCTGAGCAAATATTTCACATCATTTGCATGATGTTTCATCACGTTCAGATGTTTCAGGTCACGTTTAGATAAGAGTTCGGAGTTAAGAGGTTTTATATCTTGAAACAATGCTTTAGGATTTGTTCAGACTGACATTCTTGTCACCTCTAGACTATGCGTATGTATTCGTTAATAACAAACTCAAAATCACCGAAGTTGCCCACGAAGTGACTTTCAATATTCATTGAACATAGTTGTAACTTTTTTGTGATCCCCAAAACGTGTGCTTCAAAGACATGTGGGTAAGTGAAAGTTTACTCTGAGTATCTGCGACATCTTAAAGATGTGACTGATGACGGACATCTGAACAGAGGTTGGGCTCTTCCAGCTGGGTATCGGCTCAACTTTGGCCCAAGTTTTTTCCCTCACAAAGCCAATCAGTGAATCCTTGTCTCGTGGACTCTTGTACTGACGGAACATGCCGTCCTTGACACTGCAGTGTTAAAACAGAATTTAATTTGAAGGCATATGCCAAATCACAATTAAAGTTAACAGTGTTGGAATAGCATTGTAACATACTGATAAATGGTGGGCAGAGCGGTGACCATGAATCGTCCGCTGAGACCTGGAGAATCTGTAACATCCACCTTGCCTACACTGATCTCTAGTTCATCCTTTCGAGATGCGAGATTTTCCCATATTGGCTCGAGGGCTTTGCACGCCGGACACCACGGCGCGTAACTACGTGACGTAAAAACGAGTAAATTCGCGAAAAAATCGATGCGGGAACGAAAATTCGAGAAAAGCAAAATTATCCTTTTTCCCCGATTTCTCGGAGTAAAATCGAAAGGCCGTAGGAATTTTCGAAAACTCACAATTCCACCATCCATTCCCCGGTGAGCATGAGATCCCAGTTGTCCTCGTTGAGCCGCTCCACCAAGCCATCATCGGACGAACGCTGCAATTTTGCTCCGGCAAACGCGAATAGCAGCAGGAGCGTTGCGATCGAGATTACATTTGTTCTCCGCGAATTACTCATAGTGCTGTATTTTATATTTGTTTAATTTAATTTAAAACTTTTTTTTTAACCAAATATATTAATTGTAACAGTCAAACGGGACCGGTAACTTTTACACACTCCGCCCTCCTATATGTACACGCAACGTCAACGATGATCGAGCTCCATAGACGTGTATGGCTTGAGACGAAATGACACGCGCTCAGATATTCCTGTGCCGCGCAGCTGCTTGCAACAGTGCTCCGTCGGTTTTCAACTACGCGCCGCTGCTGCCTAACGCCAGATGTCGCATCTGCGATGTACAATGTGGGGTTTAATTTTCTTGTCCACGAATAATGAAGGATGTATGTAAAAAATATCGACTCGTCTAATTTTTAATAAATTAAAAATATATGATAAAGTTGATCACGCTTCATCAATTTAACAAAAAGGAAAAGCCGCTTAGCCAATAATTTGAAAGAAATATTTATACTTTTATATCATTTTAGTTTTATTTTGTCGACTTCCGGTACAAATAACACGGAGTTAAATAAGGCTTTCATTCTTAAATATTTCTTTCAAGTTATCTGCTTAGTACCTTTTTCTTTTTTTCAATCGATGCAGCGTGATCAACTCTATCATATATTTCGAATTTATAAAAAGTCAGACGAGTCGATATTTTTTATATACATCCATAAGCCCATGAGAGAAGCGGGAGCGAGAATTAAAACCGCCGTCAGTGCCACTACTCGAGCACTACCAGTGGGGCAGCCCCCAGAAGAATCGGCACATATAATCCTTAAGAACTGCTCATCTATGCACGTCCGACTTCGTTGATCGTGCCAAGCGCGCCCCGTAAGCGCCGTTGTTCCGTGTTAATCTATGTTCTCTGGTACCAGGGAACAAAAGTTTGTTGGCGAAAATTCCATCGTATTGTTTCTTTAGTTATAAAGTTTATTAGACTGTGTAAATATATGTTTTATTGACATAAATATAATAACCCCCTTATCGTGTTGTGACTTGTTGATCGAGGCCTGAACCAGCGCACATTTACGCAGGTTATAACCTCCAAATATACTCCGAATATATAATTCCGTTCGCTTTTTTTTTAAACCGAAGACGTTATACCAGGTGACATATGAGCCCGATAGAAGTCATTTTCGAACAGACAGTTTCCAGAGTTGAATAGATAATGTGTAGGGAAAAATGTTAATTTTCCTGTATCTGTGAATTCGACATTGCTTTCCATTCATTTAAAAAAACTGTTACAGTAATAGCAAAGTCGATTCATTATTTTTCAAATTATGTTGACCTTTGCAGGTGTTCTCTATAAAATACCTAAATAGCCAAGTCTACCATTGGTATGGCATATTGTGATCATGCAATATACTGTACGCGTACTACTACACTGACTTCATTCAATTCCTGGACCTTCTGTGAAGTTATTGCCTATGCAAGTATATCCAGGCATTAAATGAAGTCACTGTACAAGATGTATTATCTAAATGTCATTGGTATAGTACCGTAGTGATATATTACAAATATAGACGGATAATCATAGTTGTACAGTACCAACTGATGTACACGTACACAGTGACTGTGGTACTGGTACAACATTCTCCATAAGCGCAGTACACAATCTGTACATGCTTATCTAAATAATTCTAGAACCTTGTCGGTAAACAAACTATCTCTTTTGGAGGCTATTTTTCCCTCAAATATTCTGAGCATCAGTTTGAATTGAATCAACCAAAACAAACATGGCAATCCGTACTGTATAATAACAAAAATTGGTTGCATTGATAATATTATTGTTGTATCACCTCACAGGTCAATGATAATACTTTAACATTGCAGTAATATCACAGATGTTCTTATATTTATATCATTGTCCTAAAAATGTCGGATATCGTTTGACAAGAAAATATGCAACAAAACTGATAGAGTATTGGAAAGGGGGCATAGGATAAAGAAATACATTTTACTATGTAACACGAACAGTGATGCCACTGTTACTTACAATTTGGTTGGTCATCCCTGAGGCAAACATTCCACCAATTTTACAACTTAATCTAAAAACAGTCTTAGATAGCGACCTTTTCCGATTGTTTCGTACTGATCAATGAAAGGCTTTAGCTAAAAAGGAAATTGAAAAGATTATATCATCTTAATTATGGTCCGATATTGAATGGATAAGTGAAGCTATTCTATCCATAGCACTGTGACGGATGGATCCAACTATGCGCTCACATTTGAATCTGTTCTCAAATGGATTCCCAGAAAAAACATAGCCATAATACTTTTTGTCGAATTCCCCCGGGCTACGAATCGGAACGAACGTAGCTCCTAATTCGTTTTCACAGCTCTTTTTTTTCCACAGTTTGTCCTGCACTTTTGACTCCTCCGTGGTAATTCTTAGTTCACAATGTTCGAAACGACGCTATAAGCAAACATATAAAAACATTACAGTTGTGAAAAAATGGGAAAGAACAACAGGCATCAGAAGAATCTGAAATCGGAGAGAGCGAAGGTGAAACTGAAAGGAAAAAAGCAGCCAAAGAATTTGCCAAAAGGATTGAACGTCACGGACACGAGCTTCAAAATAAAGAAGATTATTATCAGGGAACAACTGAAGCATCATGAAGGGACGGAGATACTGAGCCGGAGAAAGTTGAACATCAAGGTGAGAGCAGTGACTTGTATCTACTGGTAAGAATATTACCCGGTTAGATTGAGAGCGGTGTAATTTTTTAGGACCTGCTAACAAGGCTTCAGCACCATAATTCTGGGGCTCGCCAAGACGCGATACGCGAAATGGAAGAGATGCTGTCGCATCATTCCCCGGAGATCCTTAGTTCACAGTTGCATTCCCTGCTGCAGGGAATCGCTTCTCTGATGCTCGACAAACAGAAAGACATACGGCGTGACGCTTTGAAAGTGTTAAATTCCATCCTTGGGCCGATATCGAACGAGCAGTTGCATCCGTTTGCAGATGTTCTCGTCTCGTATCTTCGTTGCGCAATGACTCACATAAATCCTAGCGTTAAAGAGGATTCTCTCTTATTTCTGGACGTCTTGGCGCAAAACTGTGGCTCGCTGCTCGCTAGCAACGCCAGAAAAGTGTTGCCGAATTTCCTTGATATGATATCGAATTTGGGCTCTGCGTCGCAGCCAGGAAGGCAACTGGTCACAACGATGAGCTCGAGGAACACCAGTGTCAAACTAAGAACGAAGGTATTGAGTCGACTTTCGACCATTCTGTCCTCCATGATTAGCGAGCGAAGAAGGCTAGGCCTCGAGGTCAATCGTTCCCGCAATGATAACATTCTCGTGATCGACGCGCAAGTACGTCACGCCTCGATCTACAATTCGAATTTGTTGAACTTGTGCAGTGTCGACTTTGACATTGCGGAAGATCCGAATGTTGAATCCGAGCTCGCCGAGCTCATGAGGTACATGCAAGCGCTCATGCCGCTAATGTTTGATAGTTGGCTGGAAGTTGCACCCAAGCGAAGCTCGGTCACCGCTGACTCCGATCCTTTCATCAGTCAAGAAGCGGCGAATCTCTTGAAAAGCATAGCTGAGGTTATCCGAGTAATGATTGAATACTTTGAATTGTTGGAGACGGAGATCGACAGTCGCGATCACAGTAGCTGGTTGAGAGAAAACTTTCTCGGGAGCCTCGAGAGAAATTTGATGGATAAATTCCCCTACTGTCGGACCGAAAACACACCAAAGCCGTGCAAACGTCAGGAATACTTCGAAAGGCTCGAGTCCAGCGACAAATGCGACGAGCAAAACTTTTCTCTCGCTTACGCGCACCTTTGGATACTCACAGCTAATAGGTCCAGTAAAATCGAGAATCTCGCGAGCAAAAATATCTGCTCGGCAATATTGGATTACGTCAATGGTATGGAAAAGAAAGTACGGTCGCGTCGTTGAACTTTATGATTTTTTCATTGTGCTGCTGAGACCATATCGTTAAAAAATATCCGCAGATAGATTGAGGAGCTGGTCGAGTAACGATGCAATCGCGCTTCCACATCTCATGAAACTCCTTCGTGTAATGTTACTTCGCGGTAGTAAAGTTATTTACAAGAGTGGCCTCAACCTGGGCGACAGTCTTCGTGCCGTGATCGGTGCCTACGCGCGAGGACCGAGACGCGAATTACAAACCCACTTATTCACGATCCTCACCGAGATCGTACACGACCACGAGCTCCGAGAATTGCACAGGTCAGTCTCATATAATTGTGGAACATATCTAATATTGCACGAAATTACGATGGTCACGAAATCTAGTTGGTAGCGAGATTTTAAAAGAAACCCGTTTATCTTTTTCCAGCGAAAAAGCGTTCAAAGACTTCGTGACTTCACTACCAGATTCGTTACTCAAGAGCAGCATTAATTGGGGCACGATTCAAATGCTAAACAGAGTTGTTTTACAACACGGCCATTGGATACGCGATAAACTCGCGAATAAACAAAAAGAAATAATAGGTGAGGATCGCATCTACGATTTATTTTTTCAACGTTTAATCGATCGTTTCTTAACCCATTTTCAGAGAATGCCAAAAAGATCGAGATTATCGGTAGCAACGACGAGCAACGTTCACGTCTTATGATATGCAATCTCTTGTACTTTATACACGAGGAAATATATTATTGACGTATCCATTCTCCCTTCTCTCGCTGCCTTTATAAATTCAATGCATTCGAGATGCCCAGCATGCGTTTCCTCAAATAAATTGATACCAATCGAAAATGGAGCAGGCATTTTTATAAATAAATAAACATTTATTTCCAATCGACAAACACTAGTTAGGGTTGCGACAAAATTGTTTCATGTAACACTAAGCGCACTAATGACTACAATAAGGAGAATCGCCCTTCATTAATGGAATACATGGATTTCTTTTTACAAAAATATATATATATATATATATTTATATCTACACGATCCGATGTGGTTCCTTCTCCATAATTGCCACCAAATCTCGTATTTCAGTCAACGAATGCAGCTCATTTGCGAGGGGGCGTTTCGGGAAGTGCATAGAGTTACGGGTTAGGACTTCACATGGTTATAGTACGGGTACGTACGATTGAAACCCCTGAAGATCAGGTGCCAACTCTGCCCCGTTTTCAAGGAAGCGTGAGCTCAAGCTCTTTACGGCTCGAAAAGTGCAAATACTGAAACAACAAAGCTAATAGCCGAGCGGCGATTGAACAAAATTCTTTTTCCGGCGGCCCGGGTACAAAAACTATGAATTTTTTTATACGATTGCCATAATTTGATGATCGATTTCTGCATAGATTGTCGTGCAGAAAAGGTTTGGATAAAGTACCCGGGAATATACAAAGCAAACACAGTCCTCGATTTGATGATTTAAAAATACGGTTACCCGATGAATATACCGCGGGTAGTTCAAATAAATCTTTGATTACATTCTATGAAAGTTTCTCGACGTTGCAGAACAAAAAAATCATGTCGATAGGAGAATATGATTAAAAAAATCATTCACTCATTCGGTATATTCATCAGCTATCCGGAGTAATTAAGTAATAAAACGGAGTATTGTATTTGCTTCGTATATTCCCCAGTACTTTTTTTACGCGCTGCGTACGCGTCATTTCATTCGAAAATCGATCGTCGAATTATAGCTTACGTATTCGCAAATAATAAAAAGTATTGCGAAGATTCTTGTTCGCTGGCCGTTCGGTAACTCGTCTTGTTATTTCTTCACTCGCACCTTGCGAGCCATAAAGAGTGTGGTAAACATCAAACCGCGATTTATCGAAAACGGGGCCGAGTTGTCAGCTAATCCTAAGGGGTTTTGATTAGTACCTACGCACACTCTAACCGTGCAAAGTCCCAATCCGTAACTCGACACATCTCGACTGTCCCCTTGTTAGGATCTTTTATACGAGACCGCTAAATTATTAAATGTCTTTCTTTAAAACAAACCTAAATATTGAAAGTAATTATTGACAGTTCAATTTTTATAAAACGTATTTTCTTCTCGTTGTGCTTTGTAGAACGGAAAACACGATAGATATTTATCCTTTTATCCTTAAGGGTGTTTACAATCTTAGACGCTTTGAATAAATGTTCTTATATGCAGTTAAGTTTTCTTTTGAATATCAGGTTGTGGAGAATAAAGAATATGAATAATCTTTTTTAAATATTCGGTAAAAAATTCACATATCACATGTCACAAGTGTTTCACCGATTATGTAACCACTTTGATAGTAATTGCTTCGTGTCACTACCAAAGTGTCATACGTCTGTTCAGTAACAATTCTACCGCCACGTTCTCTCCCGAACACGTCATATTTCGGTCAGAAGAAGTGATAGCGATTGTTCACTATTTAACATAAAATGAGTATCTATTTTTCTAGCCATCTGCAATTCAGTTGTCTCTTTCACCGCCGCTCGGTCGCTGTGAAACTTGGCCTTAAGAACACGTGGAAAATATACCAGACAACACGTAAGCGTGAGAGAGACAGTTGAAATTTTTACACCGTTAATTCTCAAGAGTGAAGCATCTTTTTCGATAAATAAATGCATCAACTTCTGCGTCTGTGAATTCTATACAGACTGATGCTCGATTTTTCATTAAAAACTTAACTGCCTATAAGAAAACGATTTTCGAAACTTCACGAGTTTAGGTCGATCCTCTACATGTCCTTAATCTTCACTGTTGAAGCGGTTGATCTTCTTTGATATTGTGCCACTTGATGCGAGGCTCCGTATGTTGCCACGAGGCGCCTACCGTTGGTTCCGCGTTTTTTTACAAATGATCGCAAGGTCTATCGTCTCAATATATAACTCGGCCCTCATAATTCCTAAATCTCGGTGCGTATAGGACAGGGTACAATGGCACAGCCTGAGTCCAACCAATAAGTCTGTCATTGTAATCGACACGGAACATAAATATTCTTACCGAGCTGCCCTTCAAAGACCTTAAACAACTTCACAATGGCCGAACGGCTTAACTCGCTGCATTCATTCGGGAAACCAAATCTTCACGCGCCGTCGAAGTTATACTCATCATTGATTCTAACTTTTTTAGTTACGGCGTTAAACGCAATATATATTTAGCAAAACTGAAACAATACTTGAGTATAAAATACTGTCCCTAATAAGTTTATTCATAGTAGCTTCATTACCGAACTCTTCTCGCGTGTGTTTCTCTTTATAATAAGAAAATCCGAGCTAATACACACACATACGTGTTACGTCGGATCGATGACTTATTTACCTATGTCTTTCAATGCAATGAATGCCCGATGCATGTATCGTTCGTGTTTTTTTTTTTGCGAATAATCTTCAGGCGCAAAGCGATACAAGAGTGATCTTCGGAGGGAAAAGATTGACCGCCAGTCCGTTCCGGCGTCACGGTCAACGCGATCGAACCATCCGGTTTGAATTAATCCAATCAATCCGAGTTCGTGAAGATAACTGATGATTTATCATTAAACAACAGGGTCACATTACTTCAACTAAAAATCATTCCGTATTACATCTTTTTACGTGGTTCTCAATCGTGACTTCCACGTGTATACAGCTATACTGGATCAAAAACTAAGGTAAGGGGAATTTGAAGTTGATTCAATGAAACCGAATATAATTTATATGAAATTTACCATCGGTTCTACAACTTGTACACAAAAGAGAGACCGAACAATTTTTCACACAAAAGAGGTACCCGAAAAATGTATAAATCTATCCGCGATATAATCTGTTATGAAAAAGATTCTTTTAATATTATTACGAATAGCTTGTTTAAAGTCCATTGAATTATTGAATCTTCGATACCTTATAGTGAACCGGTCATTCGATTTTAAAAAGACAACAAGCCATCAGTGGGTTTGCCATTCAAAGATCAAAAGTCTTAAAAGTCCATGTTATTCGTGCATGGGTGAGGAAACGACAGTAAGCATCTACTTGCAACTCTCGAGTCTCGAATGGGCAACGCATCCTTTATCACAGTGGTGGTCCTACACCCCTCCCCCCTTCCCCCTCCGCCGATCCCATCGAAAGGAACACGAGACTAGGAAACGAGACGTCATCACGGCTATGTTTCTTCTTTCTTCTTCGCGACGAATATTCCAGTTGACGGAAAATACGGGGACGACAGTTTCAAAATCTGGTCGTCTCACTGACACGTTCTAGCGCGCAATTTTCGTCCTCGACGAAAGCCAAATTCGTCGCTCCGCGTTGTGTCGCGTTGGCTCTTTGATCGTCGGATGTTTCGTCGTCCGGGGATTCGTCATCTTGGCAAATGTTGATGATATTCTCGACGCTGGGTGTGATCGGTAGTACGGGCAGTTCCCGATCGATTGGTGGCCATTCGGTATTGTTTCGAAGTTCGTGCTCGACCCTGAGATAACGTTTCTTGGATTTCTCGGGTCTGTAGAGAGCGGGTTTGAGGCGACGCTCGATAAGGTATTCCACGACAAACATTTCTATCGCGAGACAAACGAGGAAGTTAACAAAGGCGACGACGAGTATGAGGATTGGCCAGTCGTATTGCGGAGGTACGATCAGTTGTAGAGCGTTGATCACCCAATTAGCTGGATAAATGGTAATATAGGTGCAAATTCCGACGAGGACAAGAATCGAAGCTATGAACGCGTGATTCGTGTAAATTTCCTTTCTGTAAGGTTTGCCCCGGGAGAATATCACCGCAGTTGTTACGTACTGGAAGAGGGAGACGCAGAAGACCGAATAGTTCTCGTAGCAGGTGTACGCGGTGGCGTTTTTCGGTACAAACGGGACGAACCAAGAAAAAGTACGAACGGTGTGGAAAGCCAATGCCTGAAAGATCGTCATGACGAGCATATGAAGAGTCAGAGAGAGCAGCGGTGTGAAGCTCAGCAGGCTTGTCATAGGCGGTTCTTTCGCCAACTTGCCCTCGAACGCCTTTGTTTTGCCGAAGAAGAAGGCAAAATTCACTATCAGACATATGTCGATGAAGAGAAACTCCAAATCCGTCAGGTTCGAGTCGATCGAGTATAGTATTATGACCGAAAGAAATTCCGTCAGAGAGTACGTCACCATAAACTTGAAAATTCCAAAGGAAGTTACAAGGGCGGCACGGCCCTGTCTTATCACTTTGGGCACGCACGTTATATCCGGTATTCTCGAAGTGAACGGACTCGCTACACTGAAAAATTAAAAGAAAAGAGAACGTCATAGCAGATTGAAAATTAGCTGGCCCTACGGTGGCTGGTATTACCTTTCGAGTGGCATATTTTTAGATGTACGCGTACCTTGACTCAGCTTCGGAGAGAGATACACCTGCATGGGCGGCTCTCAAAGCACCACAGTCGTTAGCGCCGTCACCGCACATGGCTGAAATATCGGAGACAGTGCTTGATTTGTTTATCACTATTTATCATAAATCGGATTATCGATTACTCATTTTTTATTCGTGCTTCGTTAATATTCATTTAATTAATTATTATTTGTCATCATTGATCTATATTTGGCATTATTAATCCTGTGTGATCAGTGTTATGATTCCTGATTTTGAATAGTCCCATCAAAAACTGTTGACCATTCAATATTAGTATTGATTATAATAATTTATTGTTTATTGCGATGGGCGATTATAAATAAAAATGGCTCATTATGAATTCATAATTATAAGCCTTTTATTTACTATTTTGTCAATGATCAGCGTTACCAATGGCCCTCAACTGTTATTAGTAATTATTTACCATCATAATTTTTTTTTTTAATTTCGAGACCAAGATAAAGAAAGGGAATAAATGGACGTTGAGGAAAATATCGCTAGGTATATACTGACCAACGTAATATCCAAGCTGCATTAGCTCAAGCACGAGCTGTTGCTTCTGTTCGCTGGTCATCCTCGCGAAAACTGCGCCTCTCACGCAAATAGAAGGCAGTAGGTCGGCATAATATTCTCGAAGTAACTGCCACGTTTGACCAGTAAGAGCAAACCGATACTCCTTATTCAGATTCATTCCTCTCTCGAGTGCCTCAAACGACGACGTCACAAGTTTACCATTCTTGGCAGCCTAATAACAAAACAATTTTTTTCCATTTTCGTATATATATTTTGTTAATTTCAATACTACAATTCGTATCTGTAACTTTCGATCCGATTCCTCTTTTTCTCTAGAATTCTTACAGTCTTGTATTTTTTTATGGATCATTTAAGTAAGATTTTATTATCGATTGACTCACCGCTTTAATGGGTCCACCTTGGACATTGAAATAAATTTTCGGGCCGTTGGTTCCATCACCCGGAATTACGGTGACGCCTATGACAACCTCTTCCGGCGACAGAATTCCGCAATCCTTCGCCACGCTCATCGCAGTCTGAATGTTGTCTCCTGTCAAAATCCAACGTGCCAATTCATCAAGTTGCAACAAACTCGATATTCATGTACGATTTATTAGATCCTAAGTAAAAAGCTATACGAAGCAAACTGTTGTAAACGTTTTCGTTTCTTTCGATCGTTCAGGATTTATAGAAGTTGATATTTATAAAACGTTAGTATTACCAGTTATCATGACCACGTGAATATTAGCCACCCTCAGTTCCTTGATGACGCCCACAGTGGGTTTCTTCAGTCTGTTCTCAAGTACAACCAGGCCCAGAAATTCCAAATCCCTCTCGACTGTGTCTCGCGACATTTTGTGAATCTACCCAAGATCGATTATAAACGTATGGTTTTAAGTACCGTATCGTAGAAAAATTTGGCGCCTCGACGATTTACCATTTCTCAATTGTAAAAATAATTCATTTTTCAATACTTGATAACCGCTATACCGGAAATTGACAATTTTGGACCTCAGACTTGCTAATAAGTGGATTCCGTAGTCTCGAACTCGAGGAAAAAATATTTGGCAAAATTCTATTTAATACGACACAGCCTCTCGCCCAACTTACTTTGTGGAATTTATTTCCGTTGACGATCGATCTACCGATCGCTATGACGCGATACCCTTGCTCGGTGTAGTGTTGCAGAGCAAAATTGATATCGGGGGGTACAGTTTCCGGTTTGCTAAGGCTCAGAATGATCTCTGGCGATCCTTTCGTATAAGCCCGGAAGTGGTCGGATCCGAGGACCCTCACGATGACGGACATGCGCTGCAGCGAACTGGAGAATTGATACTGCTGTACTATACCAATTTCTGGCAGCTCGTTCATGTTCTCGGTGTAGTTTTTGCTGCTCGGTGGTCGTACGACCGTTGGAGTTAGCAAATCATATTTGCTCGTGTCACCGATCTCTGGCTCCTCGAGGATCCATCCAGTGCTCTCGAACATCTGCAAATGCATATTTTACGATGATTACTACAGCGTCTTGTTGTATAGGTTAAGGGGGGTCCTCTAGTTTCTCGGGTCGAAAAAATTGATTTTTTTGTTTATTTATCACATCTGCAACATATGTAGAAAATGTGCGCCAAAGGATTTTTCGATATTCGAAGTGGTACACAAGTTACGGCTCTGGAACGGAGCAGGTATAAGGAGCGCGCGCCGCACGAACTTTCAAACGCGTTTTTCTCGAAACACCATTTTTCGAAACGGTAACCGCGATATTTCATGAAAAAAATAACAGTTCGAAACCTGCAATCATTTTTCCAATGAAGATTCGCAAAAACACGCCTTTTTTGGGCCGCCAACTGGGTGTAACGCTTTAAACAAACAACGTTCGTAATTTTTTCCGGAACAGCTTTATGAAATAGCGGTTGGTAAGAGTACTTAAGTCACGTTGATTGCTATCTTAGAACTTGATTTTTAATAATAATAATTGAACACATTTATTATCAACACGTCTCGAATAATTATTTTCTTATAATGATTATTTATGATTATTTATTATGATTATGATTACGATATTTATTATGATTACGCTTAAATTTATTGTATTTTTCTACTTTCAGACTCAAAAAACGCTAGATATACTGTTGACTAATTAATCCGCTAGTATAATGATTTCCTTATAAAGTTGGGTGGATTTGGTTTAACATCCAGGCATTAAACGAAGTCACTGTGCTACGTCAATAAATGGTCTCGACGGGATATTTCAGATTGAACTCTTCAAAAACTGCACATCGTATTTTATTTTTGTCGCAACATTCATACGAGTTATTACTGATATATCTGGCAAGATATATCAATAATAATTGGTATATATCTTGGCAGATATATCTGCCGATTCGAAAGAACGAAAGTCATTAAGTAGAAATTAAGTAATGGAGCACAATTCGATCATAATCGGCTCGGATACCGGAGGATGATTTTTGATGCTTATATGTATACATAGGAAACTTATACCTTAACGTCCAGAGGATCACCGCACAATTCGTCATTGATAAGGGTGAGACTGTGACAGACGAGCATTCCCTCGAAGAGCGGATGATTCTTGAGTGCGGGAATGTCCTTTTCGGAGTCTAGAAGGGTTCCGTTTGTACTCGGCACAACACCCCACATGTCCAATCCGTCCTCGGTTAGGGTTCCAGTCTTGCGCAGATTTAAACGAACGTAAATGCTTATAGCCTTCAAAGTTTCCTTATTTATTTATCTTTGGTTTAACCTCCCGAGTCCCCGCGTACTAGTACTAAAACAATATCGTAAACTGAGGTAGACCCAACAATTTTAAAATCGCTACTGAATTTGTTCTAGTACTAGAAGAAAACATTTGAACAAGTTCCCATTTCTTACCGAACGGAAGGTGTTGCCAAAAGATTGTTTGGGTCTATACGCCATAATTAAATTTTTGCTAACATTAGTACATTGGATCTTAGTTCAGAAAGTCATTTCAAATTATGGGTCTCAGGAGGTTAAGGGTGGCCGAAGGGTGGCTCGAGCGTGATCGGCGAGAGAAGAGTAGAGAGAGCAGAAGTGACCGATACCTTGTCGAAGCAGATGCAATTCAAGCTGCCGGAAACATTTATGACGCGGCTGTTGATGCAATATATCTGTGCCTTCTTCAGACGGGCCTGCGCGTATAGTTTGCCAACCGTCATCGCGGCCGGAAGCGCCGGTGGAATGACGATCGTTATTATGTCGAGTGCCTTAATCGCTATGTCTCCAGCGGTGATTCCCCTGGACGCCTTCGCAACAACCCAATGCAAAATTACTTCACTCGTCGCGATAAGAACACAATACGTCAATCCAAACTTGACATATTCTTTTTTTCCTTTATCTGACCTAAGAGTCAAGATAGCACGTACTTTTGATACGATCGTATAGACGAAGCCTAAAAACGCTATGAGCCCGAGTATTCCGATGAATTTGTAAGAGTCCTGATCAAATTTGAAATCAGCCGGTGGTGGATAAAGTATCGCTGCGACCAGAGCTCCTCTGTTTGTGTGCAGACCTGTACGAATAACCCTGGCCAATACCGGGGCATCTCCATGGATCCTGCAGTAACGATAAACCATTTACGATCACTTTTTTGGCCACACGAAAGAGTTATCCGTTCGTTTACCGTGTTAGCCAATTTCTTTAATTGTTACCTAGTCTGGATTATTATGGTTCCACTGTACAACGTATGCTGCGAGCACTCTTTGGGGTCGTAGAGAACTTGTCGTGGAGTTAACGGAGTTTTGGTAACCGGGACTGCTTCGCCTGAACAATACCGAATAAGACTTAACGACGCAGCCATTTTATCATTTCAGGCAAGAAGATCATTTACAAGCTCGAAAATTATGGGCTTCTTATGATTTTTTTTTCATGGCAGGAATACACAGAAATTTTCATCTTTAAATATGTTTTGTTTCATATTTCAATTGTTGGAAAAAAATTAATACACTTTTTCACCCAAATTGCCTGTCGTCTACATTGATGTTTAGAAGATTACAAAAAAATTGCCGCACTGCTGGCGTCCTACCTGACGCTGGCGTTAACGAAAAAAAAATTTCAATGATTCATAAAGTCAAGACCCATACGCTGTTGGTGAACCAGTATTTTTGAAATATGTGCAAAACTCAGCAAATAGCAGTTCGATAAAGTCAATTTTGTGATTTTTCAATGTAATTTTGTGATTTTTGTTAAAAGGCAAAAGTAAGTTTTATTTTCGAAATTCCGCATAATATTGACGTTCACCAACAAACTACTGATGTAACGAAGATGCGTGACAAATTTCATCGAAATCGGCCGAATAGTTTCGGCGTGATCATTCCAGCGGTTGGGAACAACATAGTTGTGAGAAATTCGCACCGAAAGATGCATAGCCATTGGCGTAAGTTGGAAGAAAATCTGGGGAAGGCCGGGACCCGTCCGATCTATATACAGCATTTGTTTGGGTTTGTCGACATATTTTCGGCAGAACTTTGTAGCGGAGCTAAAATCCAACATAATTAACCTCCCATATTTATGAGCGAAAGTTAATAATTTCCAAGATAACTGTAGTTCAACGATTCTTACAAAAATGAAAGTTATTTTGATTAGGGGAACAGGGGGTAATGGGAGCCAGCGGGTAATGGGACCGGTGCGACTAGAGACAAAACTATAGCTCGTGTTTACTCGGTTGCGACTCGGTCGCCTTCGTCACACTACGGCTGTGTTTCCCTGCCGGGCTAGGCTCGCCAGTGCCACGTATTATGCGACGACGGACGCTTGTCGATTTTTTGCTCCGCGCATGTAAAAAATACGAAACTTCAACGGCCAGGTAATGGTGATGTTATATGTTTGTTACAATTAAATCTGTTTTATTTTATAGCTAATGTTATTAACTTTGAGTATTTATGCGCATAATTTAATTACAAGCTAGATTCAATATATCGTTCGATTCAATTTCAAGATGGTGGTATGCGGGTAATTAAAACTTAATACCCCATATGCATTTTAATGAATTACCCCATATGTATTTTAATATGTATTTTTTTCAGATGACAAAATGCAAAAAAAAGGGACCCACCATTACGAAAGTGTCTTGGACTGTTGAAAGCTTAGAAAATGCTGTACAAAAACTTCGGCTACTTAATAATTAAGTATCTCTCATCACACATATGGGAATTCATAGGCTCTTATTTCCCGCAAACTCGGGTAATGGAAGCGATTCTGTTTTTTTGAAAAAAGTTTATCTGCGGCCAAATGCTTAACCCGCTATAGTCACACCTTATAATAATAACGTAATAGTCCCATGGGGAATGATACACCCCGCCCACTTTGGCGAGGGTAAAATCATCTAAAAATTGCAAAAAAAAGTTTTTAAAAATTGTACAGTCTATTTTCAACCTTTTTTTCATAAGGCTGCGTAAAGTATTTTCGAATTGCTCAATTCTTTTAATAACAAAAAAATTATCGAAAAAAAAAACGGAAAAAATGCAATCCGAGGTTGAAAATGGGTCGGGGTGTATTTTACCCAGTGTGAGTATAGGGGGTTAATAATGTAACGTTGAAGCTGTCCTTAAATGATAGTCAAATAAGAAGGATTTATTTTCTGAAACAACGTTCCTCAAGTATCCATAAATTTTCCTTTTATTGAACTTTTTCCTCAGTAGACTCTAATTCCCCCCTGCTCCCCTGTATTGTTCTAGTGAAAATATCGACTCGTATAGCTTTTTAGATAGATTATTAGATGAGGAAGTTTTATTAGTAATTTTTACGTTCGGTACGACAGTGTTTTTTAAACGTAAGGAACATCTTTATAGAAGTAATTCAAAAGTTATTTAAAAAACTAAAAAATTATCATTTGTGGTAATTGTTTATTACGGATTTTTAGATATTTTGTAAATCATTGGGGTTCATTACTAAATTACCTACAAATTTAACAAATTTGTAGGTTTTTACTATTTTGTTATAAAGCCACAAAATAGGGTATTTTCGATGAATTTGCTAAACCAAACATATCTCGATAACTATTATTTTTCGATCAACAATATGAGATTTTGAATCCGTAGCATTTTTGTATCTTTCTCGTTCTGCCGTGAATACCTGTAACGCTGTATATCCTTATCATCATACTTTATGTGAAGGGATATGGAACGATACCTTCAATATATATAATAATTAGAGTCTTCGGTAATACTGCAATTCGAGGACTTTATCGAAAAATTGGAGGGACACTTTTTCACCTTGAATTTGTTTATCCCATTAAATTGAAATTGAGTAATATTACGTCAAGTGAGGCCAATACCTTTCAGTAACTCCATAATTTATGGCATTTTGAATTTCGCTGAAATACGTGATAAAATATGACATTTTTAGATACTTTGTCGTCTATATTTCAAAGTATAAGGACTATTTCACGACGTTTATGATTTTGGTATCTAATAAGGCCGGATAAAAATATTGAAGGAGACTGATGCCTCCTTCAAAATTTTGTGTGCACCCCGCAGAAATCCTGGAGGGTACACACAGGCCTTTGGGGACAGTCCGGTCCTCCTTGGCCTCTACCTACTTACGCCAATGTGCATAGCTTTGTTTGCTCGGCACGAATGGACTTTGCGTCTTTTAGCGATAACTCCAACAATTCTTGAAATTTCGCTGTAAAAATTGGATGCAATATTCTTAAGAAATTGAACGATCAATTTGTGAGAACAAAAATCGATTTTTTCAAATTTGTAAATGTCCATCCTGACCTACGACTCGCGAATTATTGCAATTACACCGTTCGAAGAATTCCAATATTTTGATCGCTCTTTCGGGTTCTAGAAAGTAACGCTTTTTTACGTTCGTACGGGACGAAAATTCTCCGCGATAGGAAGTTGTTTTTCCATATCGCGATTGGTCTATATCAGTAACGTTTGTCATAGATTCACTTTGAATTTAAAAAAAAATCCAACGCTATCCAATTGGTCATCATTTTTTAAATACTCTCTCAATTTTATAAACTTACCCGTTAGCATGGATTCGTTAAGTATGCAATGTCCCGTGAGTAATACCGCGTCGCATACAACCGTTCCTTGATAATGTGGAAGTTCGATCACATCGCCTGGTACCAATTCCGCGCTGGAGATACTCTCGAATGTGCCGCAACTGCGACGCACCCGAACCATTTCCGTTGAAGCCACAGTCCCGTGAAGATTTTTTTGGTTCTGGAAGAAACGCATTATTTACGAAAATGTAACGGAGTTCTTCGGAGCTCTCACTCCTTCAAGGATGGATTTGATAGTTCTCTCACGAGCGTTTCAATTTTTGATAGACGAAATGGATTATAGAGTTCCTTTTATGGAAATCTTTAATTTTTTAAATGAACGAATATTTTTAATTAACAAGATGAATTCATAGTTTTTTTTAATGCAGCGAACGGGGAGAAAGTAGATTTTATATTTTTTTAATAGATTTTCGGCATGTTATTAGAAGTCGTTCAAATTTGTCTCTTTTTGTAAATCCATTTTTTAATTTGCTTCGGAAGTCTATTTAACCAAGTGGTAATTTCGAGAAATCAACAGATTTGCCATTTTTCATTTAAACGTCATTTTTTTTTCGAAAATTAGTATTTTGGTATATAAACAAAACACGTCTGCATCTTGCACGGTTATAGAGATTGCGACATTTGCAAAATAAACAAAGAAGATGGGCAAGCGAATTGTAAAACCTGACCAACTTTTTGTTTCTTCGGACGAATCAGGAAACTTACCCGTCGCGTTTGCATTATCGAGCTGGTGATACCGAAGAGCGACATGAGTATGATAGCACCAGTGTAGTAGAAGTAATTTTCGGCGAACCATACCGCCAGCGTGAATACTTGAAATATGTAAAACGGGTTGAGTACTTCCAGGAGGAGTAGAACAAGTATACTCTGTACTGGCACGATAATCTCGTTGTTTCCGTACACGATTCGCCTGGGGGTGACGGCCAAAAATAATAAAATAGAGCGTTATCCCAGAAAAGACAGACATTTTTTTTACCTAAAAGAAACTACGTAATCGGATGTGTGTACGTTTCAAATGTTGCAAACTAACTTCTAATCTATAGTTATTTTAATCTGCTAATAGGGTAGGGCAGTTTTCTTAACTTTAAAAAATAAAATTAAGAAAAAAATTAAAAATAAAAATTTCGAAGTCATATTTATATATTTTAAATCTCAGAATTATCAGTAACAATAAAAAACTTCAATCAATTAAAATCACATTTTTTATCGTTGGTTTAATTTTCATAAAAACTAACAAAAATAAAAATGCGCTTTTTTACGTAATCCTGTGGATAAGACGGCGCTCGTGATGCGAGGTAAATTTTGCATCAGTTATTGATAAAGATAAATTTATTGATAATATGAAGTATGTGTTCGATCAACAACCAATTCAAAACACCAAATATATACACTTTTTAAAAAATTAGATTAAACGCGTCAAAAATCTCAAAACTTATAACAATCGTTTTGTAAGAAAATTGTTTATTTCTTTGCAAGCACATATCGGCAGAAGTAATCAACAAAACACGACAATTTTAGACCACTCAGCCCTATACTCGCCAAAAGATTCTTCGTTGAACCACGCTACCTCACAAGACAACTCATAACAATTATCGGTTTTTGTAAATCCGCTGTTTACAAATATTGGCAAAGTTTTCAAAAATACTGCAAGCAAAACATCCGACGATTCGATAAAAAATGTTTTTTATTCTGCGCTGGTTAATTTCCACTAACATAGCGATTTTGTTTAATTCCACTCGCTTTATACATATTCATGATTTCGAATAAATCAGTAGAAGTAAATATCGTGCGATCATCGCGATGCCCCTGGTGAGCCACGGTAGATTTGAAAGGTCACGAGGTCATTAACCGAAGATCGAGCCTCTCTTGACTCACCTCAACAATTGTTCCTCCTTGCTAAGGCCCTGGTCAGTACCGAGATGTAGGTCCGAACAAGCTACGAACTTGTCAAGGCCAACCAATCTGGCAAATTCCATTTTGGTCTCGTCCCAAATGTAGCACTGTTTTTTGAACCAAAAGGCACGATACCCGGGCACTTCGCGGAGCGTCCCATTTTCCAATCTCACACTGAGATCTTTGCCCTCGAGTTTTTTCAGTGTCTCGTCGTTCAGTTGCCCCAGCGTCGTTGCGAACGTCTTTGGTCTTGAAGCGTGCAATTGAAGGAAGCAATCGCGTCAAGTTTTCGGGGTAGATTGATAGATGGATTGTTCATTTTTCTTTGTTTTTTTTTTTTTTTAAAGAATGCTCGCTTTTTCAAGCCCAACTGGTCTGTCAAGGCGAATAGTGTCTGGATTTTCTCGGAAATTCCCACTGTTACGTACCTCAAGTTTTTCGTTGTTAGGCTCTTGATGTCTTTGACGTAGTAGGATTTGAACTTGCCTTGATAATCGTCGATTATCAGTAACTTCGTCGCCCGACTCAAAGGACATCGCTTGTGAGTCGCGTACAAATAGAACTGTGGATACCAGTGAAAGAATAATCTGACCCAGCCAACCGTCAGTAAATACGAAAGATACGTGAGAAAGGCACCCAGGCAACTCCTTTTGAAACCGTGAACGTGCTAAAAAAAAAAAAAAAAAGAAACGCCACACCAGGAATTGAGAACTCAACCGTGCAATTCTCTAAACAACCGGGTTCTCTTTCGACCAACCAATTCTTCATCGTCCTGACCGGTGTTTATTTTCTGCCACTGCGCTTCCGACTGCTTGCCGTTTTTTAGTCCTGAAAACAGACAACACCAAAAATAGTCAAGTTCCTGCCGTGTTGTGCGTCCCAAATTATTTCGTCCTTAGAAATTTTATTGCTTCGCAAAAAAAACACATAGATCGATCCATCGATCGATCCGAGTGCGTTTATTCGTTCAATTTTATTCTCCTACAGACATATCGGTATTCAATTACGAAAATTCGTTTTATATCGCTTAAAAAAAAACCAGATTTCTCACGCGCACCAACAACTCTGCGATAAACGCAATGATTGTATTTTCGAAAAACTCGGTATATCCACAAATTCATCTGGATCTTTAGACATACATTTTTTGACCTTTTCCATAAAAGGTAATAAGTGTTGGGTTATAACGGAGAGCTCCACGCGTCAATTCTCGCCTTATTGGAACACGGGAGATAATAGACCTCATTCGATTTACTAAGTTTAAGAACCGCGATAAGCGCGAGCTCATTGTTTTTGCTCCGACAGATGTAGACGCGCGGGACCTTGGCATACATGATGTTCGTTACCATGATGATCAATTGCGATCAGATTGAAATCAGAGACACGATCCTTCAAACAATACGTATATGGTATATATTGAAATTATGTATAACAATTACAATAATAACAACGACAACGACAACATTAACAATTTAACACACACGCACGAGTGTATAAACGAACGTGTGCGCATACACAAACGACACATTGCGAAGGAAGAAAGAATATATTTATGCGAGCTCACCGATAACTCACGTTTTTCTCAGTAAAATTCGACCCAACGATCGAGGTATTTTTTTTATCGTGTTTATGCTGAAAACGTCTGTTATCGGCATCTGTACACGCAACGAGCAATCGTCCTGGACACGCGACATCCCGAGTCTCATCGCGATAAGTATCGTTAAATATTGTTACGTGGGATCGTTATAAGGTCGGTATTTGTATATTTTTCCGATTACGCGAATCGTTGTTGGGCCAGAAATGCAAATGATTCGCGATTCCGCTGATTGTGATCCTTAATATAATTTGCTAGAACGTCGATCGCTTACCGTTCACAAAAGAATTTTGAAAAAATATGATAAAGTTAGGAGTCACACGATGTAGGTAGAAACTGGCGGTGCGTCTTGGCCGCGTTTTATCAATCATCGATTAATCAATGTGGATCCGTCACGATCCGGTTTTAACTGTATTTCCGTTGATTGAATAATAAAGCGCTCTACCGTCGCGGATTATGAAAAATCGATTGGTGGCTTGCAAAAACCAGTCGCAAATTATAAAGTCGATATGACTCGGTAATTCTTTTCGGGCCAACCATTGCCCGCAATTAAGATCGATAAATCTTAATATTCCGTCACTGTCGCTGGCGCAATATTCCACTAGCGTTCGTACTACGATCCATTGTAAACAAGGCGAGCACGCGCGCGCGCGTGTCCTGGCGTTTCTATACTTTCTCACGGTCTCGTATCTTATAATTTTTTGTAATATTTATTATTTTGCATGGATCCAATCGTTTGACGAGTTTGTCGTTAGACAACCTAGCTTTGCATCAACGACTTGTAATTACCGCCTGGCATGGGCATACTTCGAAACATCGCGATACATGTACGCATGCGCCTGCACTTTTTATTGCAACTTCTATCGGATGGATGTTCTCACACTATGCCAATTTTAGTTAAAACATGCGTTCTTAAATTCTAACTATGGACTCGCTTTTATTCCCAGTCGCCGATAAGCGACGAGGAACTTTTTAATCGGAACAAATAAAAAAGGACGTAGGGAATTTTTAGTGACAATTTCCCAGTGTTATGATCTCTGTACGAACGAATAGGAATGAATGGGATTCTTTGTAGTAACTATTTTCTCGTGACATAATCGGTCCATAAGTAAATACTGTCTGGAGATTTACTAGGATTTACCACTTTATAATGATATAACCTATGTCCAAATTAACGGGGTCCTCTAGTTTCTCGAGTCGATAAAATCGATTTTTTCTTCTTCATAAATCTCATCTACAACATGTGTTAAAAATGTGTGCCAAAGGATTTTTCGATATTCGAAGTGGTTCACAAGTTACGGCCCTGGAACGGAGCAGGTATACGGAACGCGCGCCGCACATGCACGAACTTTCAAACGCGTTTTTTTCGAAACAGCATTTTTCAAAACGGTGACCACGATATTTCAGAAACTACTGCACCGATCTTGTTCAAATTTATACAGCATCTTTAATATATGATAAGCCGACGATTGGCCTAGGATTATCATGATTGCTTCGATAGTTTTTTTTCTACGAGCGAAAAACTGAAGAAAAAATGAGTAAAAAATAGAATGTCATTTTCAAAAGTGTATAAAAACGGCACTTTTTGTAATGTAGAATTCACTCTACGTTAATCGCTAGTCTTAAATATGAAAACTAAAATGCCGTTTGGTTTTTTGATTTCCGATAAGCAGAACAGCCGCAATCTTGGTCATCGTCAAGCACCTCTAGTGTAGATCATCTTCAGGAAGATTATTTGGGCGACATTGCTCGGTTTTTCAGTTCGTCATTGATAGTATCATAGTTTGGTAATATTTGGATGAGAAACCGAATCGAAAACTATCCGCATTTGCAGTTGAGATATATGAAATATGGATTCAAGTTAGAAATTTTCGCGAGTCTCGGAATACTGCAAAAATTACGAACATTATGAAAACTTTGGATAATATTTTGAAAATCCATCCTCCCCCGAAAACTATCTGCTCAAGATAGTTTTCGGGATATCGAATTTTGAAAGTAATGTATATCACTGCGTTTCTACTACAGGATGTTTGGCGCATCGTTTGCCAAATTGAATTGGCCGAAAGGTGAGGCCGTTTTCTGCATCTTCAGGCCCGATAACTCATTAATTGTCGCACCGATTTTTGTATTTTTCTTTTTAATTTTTATTTTAAAAAACCCAGAACTCGGCCTTCAAATATAAATTTTTTTTAATTCATTTGTACAGCCTTCTAATTTCATTTAAAGTCTATACAAATAACTTCTTTCAAAATTTATATTTTAATTCCGAGTTTCGGATTTTTTCGAAATAAAAATTAAAAATTAAAAAATCGTTGCGACAAAGCACGAGTTATTGGGTCTAAAGAGATCACAAATGACCGCTCTTTTCAGCCTATTTAATTTGAAAAACGATATGCCAAACACTCTATATATCAAACAAATCCAAACAATCCCAATAACCCGGCCTCACATGTTGAATAGTATACAAGTATGAGCGAGCACTGTTCCACGAAGCCTGACGAGTACCGATCGGTCATGGCTAGAGATTGTCATTTACTCGCACCTGTTGCAACAACAAATTTCTAAAACACGATGCCTCTAAAATTATTGCGATTCGCCTAAAATCCTTTGATGGGTTGTTTTTAAGCGTTGAAACAAAGGTCTGTACAAAGCTTTATTTTAATCGGGGGCAGAAGGGGTTCGGAGCTTCCCGCACAACTTTGATCAAGGTCATATTTGGTTAAGCAGCGCCATCATATGCTGGTCAGACAGCACCTGGGATATTATCGTTGGTTTTTGGGACATCTTGTATGCGATATATGATAAAAAAAACAACTATGATGATGGAGGAAAATACCCCGCTCCTTTTTTTTTTTTTTTTTTCATTTTGTAAGGATTGCCGCGCCTTGTATTCGAAGATAATCGAAGACATAATGGAACTTTAAAGAAACCTTTTATTTTGAAAGAAGGTGGTAAAACCCAGTAGAACGCCATCTATCGCCGACAAGGGCTGTTGGCCGTTACTCGTAAGGGCGCTCGTCGAGACGATTTTATTTATCTCTTGAGTCGTTTCAGTAATCTGCATTTCGTTTCAGCGAGATTCAATATTTCTTGTCACGGGAATTTTGTAAGCCTGTCGTTATTAAATGCTCGCGAAGTATTAGAAACAACGTTTAGCGGGGTGGAAATAATCGCTAAAAAATGTAACACAATTTACCTACCGTGCTACCAAGGAGTGTTCGTAGCATTACGATGTTATGCACCATGAACGAAACAACCAGCGATTATACCACTTTTACAAACGCGTTTTAATAATACGACACGGTTTGCAGTAATAACGGTGCATTTATAATTACAATTTCTTCACTCACCATTGGATTCGGTCATAACTCAAGGATCCTCCTTGTCGACTGCAGTCTCACTTTGTTCTTTTGACTTTCAATCTTATTGCGAGCCTTTGGCCGTTTCGTGCGTTTTTCTTCGCCGCGACTCTGTTGACCCACTTGACCAAGAGTCACCGCTGGACGAATGTTCTCTCGCGTTATTAATGTCTGCCTCTCGTAGCTATCACAAAAAATGAAAGACATAAGAAAAAAGAACACGTGTTTGGGAAATAATTACAATGTTTAATGGACATTGTTTCCAGCACGTATCACGAACAATTGGACAATACGGAAACGATATCGTCAGCAACAATAGAAATTTTCAGCTTCGAAGTATAATGGAAATTGTTCTTTTCTTTCGAAAAATTTGCATTCGCTTGTTTTTATTTTAAACATTATTCGTTTTTGTAGTTCGAGTAGGCGGAGGTTTAACGAGGATACAAGCAAATTTTGCGATCAATTTTCGTAATTCTAGCTTTGACGGTGAAAAAAAATATGGATCTTAAATCGACTTGATTTAAGGCATCCGGTGCGACTGGTTAAACAAAATTGTTCTTTTTCATAAATTGCATCCAAATGTAGTGTAGAATATGTGGGTAAAATTATTTTCCCATATTCAAAGTCATCCGAAAGTTACAGCATTGAAAAAGTTGGACAGATGTTTTTACAAACCAACGAATACGATAACAATGAATCATTAAGTTTATTGACCTGGGTGCTCCTAAACAGCGGCTTGATGTAGCACATAAATCCTTGGAATAGCAACTTTTCTATGTGTGATTATCTTCAATAAAGCGTTTCATGGCGTATGAAAAGTTTTAGTTACAATGGAATATTAAAGGTGACTCTATCGGTTCGTGGTCATCGGTTTAAAAAAAAAGTTCAGTATATGACACGAAATCTATTAACTCTAGTCCTTTGAGACTTTATTGATTTATTCAGTACTCTCGTAGACACTTTGCAAACAAGCATAATTCTGATTCGTAAATTCGTTTTTTTTCATGTTGAAGGAGTCGCGAAAAAATACGAAAATTATAGAAAAAATGTTTAACAAGGTGGCAAAAAATAAAACTTATTTCGAAGATGAGCGACTAAGTTGAAGTATGGTTCAGTAATGAGAGAACGTGTGCTCAAAATGTGAATAAATATCCGGTGATACGTTCGCAATTATACGTTTACTTAGCTTGCTGAAAAAACCGAAAGAAAAGGGTCACCAAATCGGATGACTGTCTGAGAAATGACAATAATTTTTTTTTTTATCGTCTGAGTCTTGAACGCACCTTCAAATTCGATCTTAAAACTAACAGATCCATTTGAGTTAACACCAAAGGTGACCTCAACATTGACTTTGAACGCTTGATCTTAAAGTTATCCCCAATATTGATCTTAAATCTTAAGGGGAACCTCTAGTTTCTCGGGTCGGAAAAATCGTTTTTTTTTTTCATAAATCACATCTACAACAAGTGTAGAAAATGTGTACCGAAGGATTTGTCGATATTCGAAGTGGTTTACAAGTTACGGCTCTGGAACGGAGCAGGTATACGGAGCGCGCGCCACACATGCACGAACTTTCAATCGCGTTTTTCTCGAAACACCATTTTTCGAAACGGTGACCGCGATATTTCAGAAACTACTGCACCGATCTTGTTCACATTTATACAGCATCTTTAATATGTGATAAGCCGTAAGATTATCGTATTGGCGTAAGATTATCTTTATTGCTTCGATAGTGTTTTTTCTACGAGCGAAAATCTTAAGAAAAAATAAGTAAAAAATGGAATGTAATGTTCAAAAGTGTATAAAAAAGTTATTTTTGTAATTTAAATTTCACTCTAGGTCAATCTCTAGTCTTAAATATGAAAATTAAAATGCCGTTTGGTTTTTTGATTTCCGATAAGCAGAACAGCCGGAATTTTGGTCACCGTCAAGCACCTCTTTTACTCGATGTCTTCCTGTTGACCACTATACTTTTTGTTCTATTATATATTTTGTCTTCAAACATTTTGTAAAGCTTATTTAAATATTAATAAAGATTATGCAAAAACAATGAGATTGATTATTTCGATGGTTCGGCCATAAAAAATTATTGAATAAGCCGTAAAAAAAACAGCCGAGGAACTAGAGGACTGCGTTAAGAAAATGTTGTCCTTAAAATGGCTTAATCCTGAACATCACTGTAGAGGTAAAAAATGCCTTTTAAAGGTGTGTGAAAGCGGCTTAAAAATTATTTTTAAAGTTTGATAGATGTTTACTGGAACTTGGCAAAATACAAATGTGACGAATTGAAGAAAAGTTTGAAACTTTATTATTTCAATAATTAGTGTTTCGTTAGGTGCAACTGTTCTTTTCTTTTTTTCTAATTCCCTTCTCCATATTTAATCATTTTTCGATAACCGTAATTATTTTGTACAAAACTACCGATACTATTTCTATAACTCTTTTTTTCACTAAATGATTAATCCTGTGGAGGGGAGCACTCAACTGAGGCGGTCAGCCACGACGAGAGGAAAACCTATCCTTCAGCTGCCCCGATCGATTATAGACAACGGATATTTGTTTTTCACTATGCACTATCGAACATTGGAATTGAAAAACTTCATCAATCGCACCAATGTATAATTAAATATTCACTGGATTTTTTGCTCCGGACCAATCGGACAGCAGTACTCCAGGAACTTTCCTTTCCACGTTCACGTCATTGCGGTTACTACGCTCACCTCGTTGATTCAAATTCATTTTTGGTTTCGTGACTCTTTATCGCGTAGCCGAGGCAATTATTGGTATCTTTACATTCACTAAATAGATTGCTCAGAAAATTAGCGCGTAGAAAATGCGTCGGGTATTCTTGATAAATTCCACTCCGATGGTGTTCTATCCTTGTTCATCTTAGGTCTTTCGCGAATAAACCGGGAGTGATAATTACTGCTGCAACATTACCGAGTACCCAACCTACAAAAAAGAATGAAAGATGGCAAAAAAAAAAAAAAAATAGAACGCGTGGCTGAAGATACGCGACAACACTTGTGCGACATTGATGCTCGTCGCATGTGTACTTTCGTCTGCTCGCACGCTGTCAATAATTCATTTTTTCTACCTTCATCCGGAAGATGACACACGCGCGCTCATCATTTTTTTACTTTCTACCGCTCGGAATAATGAATCTTCGACTGCAAGCGATTAAAAAAGAATTTATTATATAAAACGTACAAAAAAATATATATTTTTTACGAGGTCACCTGTATAATGCGCATTTTCGAGGACACGTTCTTTCTGTTCTGTGCCGTTAAAAAAAAAAGATATCCTCATTATTTCTTCAGTCGGAATTTACCGGGAGTGTTGCATGCGTCTATATAGATGAAACGTTCGGAGCCGGATTGCCGCATTTTTTCACGTGGATTATTATCAGTATGTTTTTTTTTTCATTTACACTTTTTGCAACGCAATTATGTACAGCCGCGCCAGGAATTACATCGCTCTTCGGCCGAGTATTCTTTCCTTGAGTCTTCCTATTTTTTCATGCATGGTTCAATTCGTTTTGAAATAAGAATCACATCTTTTTTCGAATTAAAAAAATCGATGGAGAGTTATCAATATGAATAAATAGATACGTACAAGCTGACCGATATTGTTGGGACACTTCATTTAAGTAGTATTTAAGTATCTTTATCACCCCTTCCTGATTTACGTAAAAAAATTGTTTTTCTGAGATCCTTATTTATTTCTAACAAATTATTATTTCTAGTATTACTACCGTTAACTCCGTTATCATCAATATCATTATTATTTAAGAACAACGATGATAATAAAAATATATAATTAAATTTTCTTATATAAAAAATATGATTAAAAGAAAGAACAAAAATGAATAGGAAGTATTGAATCAACTGTCCAATAAGAAACGATCAATTGTCTTCAAATTGAGAAAATTTCCGATATTGCCTGACAGAGTAATTATTTCTGATAAGCGCGATAGAATTGTCACGAAATTAGAAAATTATGCTATACGATAATTGTAATAACTTTTATAATTTATTATTCTTACCGATTTTTTAAATCATGATTATTAATATAGCTATTGTATAGCGATAATCGAAACGAACGACATTGTAATTGCGTTCCCATATAGATTTAAAAAATGAATAATTTTTGTTGGTAACTTCACAAACGAAGGCATATGTTCCATCGACTATCGTACAAATAGGTTATTCGTGAATATTTTTTAATCAACTTGCGGTCTTACATTCGAGAATACTGGAAGAATAAATCGAACGTACAAATTCTTTCCCCCTGCGGACTGAATTCGAATTTTTAATTAGCACCGAAAAACGTGTTTTTTAAACGAAAAAGCAGAAACGCGAAGAAATCGATATGGGGCTGTCGATTTTTAACTGTGAATTAACTTTGCGATTTCGTTTCCAGCGCCTCCCCACCCCGCTCGAGTAATCGTATATCCGTCAAGGATAAAATGCACTCGAACACATTAAAGCAATTGTGTCAGAGACCCCCCCGTGACGCAATCGTTTGGTTGTCCTTTAAAAGCGGCTAATCCTCTCGACCCCGCAGCGTTCGAAGCAAATATTACCTCAATTATGGCTCGATACGTGTGTGCGCAAACTCTTGTATTTTCCGAGCGAGCTGGTAAAAAAAAAAGATTGTACGTTCGGTACGCGTATTATTGCCGCTTTTTTTATCCTTGTTCCGCTTCCTCGCTTTATTACAGCAGTCGCGTGCGATCGGCTCGCAATTGCATTCGGCTTGTCCGATGTTTCAACGCACGCACATGCGCAATTCCGAACATTTCCAAATTTATTGGCGTCTTGCTCTAGCATTGCCTTGTTCTCGTTTTCGATAGTTGTACGAATGTTTTTTTTCTCGGTCTCAAGAAGATAATTTTTCATTCGTATATAGGGCGGAAAATCAATTTATCGATAGTACAAAAAAATTCTGTCAATAAATAAACATACATTTTATCTAATACAGGCATCAATATTTCTGCCGTTGAAAAAATATGTTTGGTGTCAGTAATATTGGTAGATGATTTTCGGGAAATTGATATTTTTTTATTTACATATTTTTGTACTAGTTACTTATTTGTATTATTTTTTTGTAAGTTCATCGATCTATTTATTCACTTACTACCTTAATTATTACGTTTATCAAATTATACAAAAAATGTACGATAATGAAGCGGGCGAATGAATATTTTTATTGAAATAAGTATATATATATACATATATCACTAAAAGAAAAAATCTTGAAGTTTTGGACATTTCGAAGACATCTACACGGGCGGGGTTCGCGGGTGAAATTTTCGTTCGAATTTATGATACATATACATAATTTCATTGACTAAAAAATTAGTATTATTGTCATTTATCTATGGAATTCATTTAAATAAATGGCGGAAGCTAAAAAACCAAAATTGTTCGGAATTTAACTATTTTCTAAATGTATACGATATATATGAAAAATATTCATATTAAAATTCTTTAAAAAATGAATATATGAAAAATGAAGTTTAATGAATGAATATATGAAAAATATTTATTCATTAAAATTCATTAAGGACAACCAAATTTGTATCGTTTATAAGCTCAAACGTATACACGTATACATCGATTTATAAATATATAATTTTATGTTTCACAACAATTTATTGATCGAGGCGCGAATAGAGTTGAAGAAATAGTGGAAGAACCGAACTCTCATCTAACACGCGTACAATTATTTTTGCAAAACCCGCGGGAATTGAGAATACAAATTGAAAACATTTCTATCAATTATTTATTCTGTCTCTTTTTGTATTTTCCATTACATCGCTTATACGGGGTTGGGGTCATTCCGTATCGCCCGTATATTTCATTTCTTGCTGAAAGTTTAACAGAAGCGACAAACTTCAGTTTCGCGTTGTGGAGGGACTAGCGAAGAACAACGAAGAAAAAATAATTCCGGAGTCAAAAGGCAAGGAAGATAAAAAAATATTATATTTGCTGATAGATCGATGCACTTTTCAATTTATCATGTATTTCAATTGATCTTTGTATCAGCGAAACGATAGAATTTTATCGAAACGTTTTCTACGAAAAAAACAAAACGCACCAATCGGATGGGTGAATTCGCGAACAAAAGAAAAGGAGAAATCGTGTCGGCCGCAATTCATAATCGACGGAGGACACCGCGCTCGGTAGAGACGAGCTCGTTCGTTGGGAACGAGGAATACAGCCCGCTATCGATTCCACGTATTTTTCATTGAGTTGATCCAGTAATTATAACATATCGGATAAAATAATAAAAGAAAAAACATTTTTACAGGAGCAAACGGAATGTTCACGTTCCTTGGTACTCACCGAAGAAATTTTTATTTCGAAGCGCGAGTCGATTTATCAGCAATGAGGATCGAAAGATCCTCCGAGTCTTCGCATATTATGGCCACGCGCGATAAGCACCCGAAGCGAAAATTTATCTTTGGCTTTTTTGGTAAATGTTATTTCCCCGCTCGATACACTAGCTCAGAAATTATTCGTTAACGATTTTGTTTTCTCAATTAACGTTGCACACGGTACCAAAAGAAGAAACGTTTAGGTTGACACGTTTTTTTGAAAAATACGTAAGAATTTTTGAGAGCGTCGCACGTTCGTAAAATAAATAGATATAAAAAAAAAACCGATCGTCAATAATTGTTGTCTTATCCGTCAGCGAAGGTCCGAGTGTCTGGCAGAAGTGCCCGAGTGCCAGTAAGTGCCGCGTGAAACTGACATTTCGAAATCTCCTCGGTTCTTTGATTGTCATTTGAAACGATCCCCCACCGCGCGCTTTTCGTTGCCGATCGGAGGAACATACGCGAACGGCACGCTCCTCATTTCCCTCTCTATATTTCTACTTCACCCGCTCTTCCGATCTCTCGTTTCTCCAACGATTGTGCCCCGGTTGCCAATGTGGCCAATTCACGAGGACGATAAAATTCTCAACGGGAGCTATAACTATCGACGATTTCAATGATCGTGTATCGGACGTGGCACGTGTATTTTTCATTTCTAATTTCTCGTTTCATTTGCGATAACGCTCTAATACTTGAGAGGGTAAAGATTTTTTGTTTTTCATCGTTTCAACGCTCTCAGTTTGGTGTGCTTGTTTCGGGTGTGATGATATTTGACGTGTCGTATGGATCGAGGTAGATCGAGGGCGATTATGCCCAATTTTCCATTGACCCTGACGAGCTCTGTTGTTATTTTATTATTTTCATGTCGGATATATTCGCCTAACCCTTGTCTCGTCTTCGTTACTCGCGATGTTATCTTTCTTTCTCTTTTCTTCTTCCATTCGTATCTGCAACAGATAATCGCAAAGTTCGTCTAATTTATCTAGTGTTACGGATGAGAATTGAGGTCAAGTTTCCTGTCGTCGCACCCGACTTCATCCATTTTATCACCCAACTATTCGGATCGTGCGGATAACGTTCTAACGCATCTTGAGCTAATCGGATCTTATTATTTGAGTTTTGAATTATGTAATTGAATTTCGATTTATCGGTATAACGCGAATTATTTAATTTTCAATTCTATACATTTTTATTCACTTGAATGGAATTCCTAGTTCCTTTTTTCTAGGGATATTTTGTGCGCGGATAATTTTCCCTCCAGGGTAAATCACTTGAAGGTTATTGAACGTCTCGGAGGGGTTTTGGTAAGCTGTCAATTTTTCAGAAATTATTTTGCTACGGGTCAATTTTTTATAAGTGATTTCTTCAGGTAATTTCTTCATGGCAAAATTGTCGGAAAGTAATATTACTTTCCGACAATTTTGCCATGACTAGATCGCTCAGAGGCAACTTTTATTAGTAGATTACTCGGGGGCGAATTTACATTCTTCTATGGCTTTTTACAATTACGGTACTATCAAAATGATAAACATTCTTCCAATGTTTATCATTTTTATAGTACCGTAAACATTCTTTCAATGTTTATCAAGTTGAAGGCTTTTGTCTGACACAATCGATTTATCCGCAACGCAAATTTTAACGATTCGTTTCGTTCAGCGTCGCTATTGTTGGGACTAGTCACGAAGAAGCGTCCTTGACGTTTTTAGTGCCCGAAAAAAAGCGCGTCGAACCGGCAGTACCGGTATTAATTTGCGAAGTGGACAATCGATGGAACAAGCTAAAAAAAAATCACCGGGATTCCGCTTTCGTCCGATACTGATACGTGTTGATAAGACTTTTCTGTACACGTGCAAATCTCAATTTGCTTTATGATTTCATTTGAAAAATTAATAAACTGCGTGATAATTTAAAAAAAAATACGACTTGAGGAATTTTTTTTTTAGGAAATCTTTCCTAAGTTTTGTTTCTCCTGGCTGGAGATAAAAAGAGGTTTTAAAAATTAATTAGAGCACGTAAACACAATTGAAGAGAAATTGGATAGACTCAAGACTGTCAATGATGCTGGTATGCCAAATGGAACGATATTAACAGAAGGAAAAATATGTAACAAAAGGGGGAGAAAGTTGATGTAAAAAAAGAATTATAAATCGTAAAATCTACGAAATTTTCGATTTATGATTCTTTACCTCACGATAAGTAGGCATCTCGTATTCTGTACCGTGTCGTCCTTAAATCAAGCATCGTCATCAAGACACACTTCACCGTTGAATTTCTTCGGTTTTTTTCCTTTTTTTTACCCTTCCCCTCTTCGCTTGTACCCTCCACCCCCCCTTCGATTGTACGCGCAATTCATTATCAACTCCGACCTAACGACCGTGGGCTCGTCGACGGTTACAGCTTTTGGTATGGGTGAATATAGGCTACCGCATTTGCTATCTAATCGTTCGAGCAAATTGAGAAACGGTGCGCGCGAGCTTCTCAAGCTCGGAATTTACGCTCGTGTGAGTTCGCGTGCCTCAGCAGAGGCGTTAATCGTTTTTCAGAGAAAAACATGAAAATCGAGCAAAAACAACGATTAATAGGCATTCGTTTAATATCGATCGCCCTTGACGTACGTAATTTTCTTTATTGTCTCAATTTTGAAGTCGAGGGAGCAATGCCCTCGAATAAACTCAACAGAGGCTGTAAGAAACTTATGTGCATACTCTATATTCTTGAATGAAGAGAGAAGCATTTTAATGACTTAATTCTGAAATTTCTCATTGTACGGAATAATGGTCGGAAACAATGGCAGAGGAAAACAAAAGAGAGACTTGAATAAAACGATGAATAGATAGATGGATAGATTAACTCCTGAAAATTCGGAGAGGAAGGAGGGGATGACAATGGAGCTATCAACTCATGAATTATCATAGGTGCATTCCCCTTAAATACTTAAAATTAACGAAGGTGTATTAAAGCGAAATGTCACCAAGAGCGAGAGGGAAAGCTGAATTGCAAATACCCATGGATTTCTGGAATTATCGTTTTTTCGGAAAACGGGAGAGATACGTGTTCTTCTCTGTTGAACAGTGAACAAATGCTGTCGCTTCTTTTGTCTTAAAGATAAGCCGTTTGGAAGAAAACCTGATTTTAGGGTGATTGGAAGCCGGATGTGTGACACGTGTCCTCGATTCATCTCGAAGGCAGACGGGACGTTCGTTTGCCGGATACTCGTGCGCAATGATCTGTAGAGTATTAAATAATGGATACTCGGAAGCAATACGGAAAGAAATATCGGGGAGATGGACATTACGTTATAAATATTTATGGATCGATCGTTACTCGGGTGGAACATTGATAAGACATACCTCGTAATCATGAGGTCCTGTACGGGCGTTCCTCATCAGGCCCGCCTCGTATAAGCCCTTAAAGGGGCAAGTAGGGTTAGACGGTTCGAAATATCGATTTTTGTTTCAATTAATAAATTATTAGTAAAACCATTGAAAAATATACTCCCAAATTTTGAATTTGTTTGGGTTAATAATTTATTATTAACCCAAACAAACAAACAAACAAACAACTGATAAAGGATTAATAATTTATTAATTGAAACAAAAATCAATTTTTGTTTCAATTAATTAATTTTTGTTTCCATTAATAAATTATTAGTAAAACCATTGAAAAATATATTCCCAAATATTGAATGAAAATTCCGACTCTTTTTTATTGTTATCATTAGTTGAAATATTTAGTTTTTTGCAAACTAGTTGTAAAAAATGGCAAAAATCATGCTTTTTTGTTTTTACTCCAGTAAAAAATTCAATTTTTAATTTTTTTTTTCATAGCATTTAGGTTCATATAGAAGAGAGACATATAATAAAAGTAAATTCCAACCTCGTTTGATTTCAGATAAAAATTGCGGCTTCCAGAATATACGCAAGCTGAGTCTGATTGTGACCTGCAATATGGGATCGCTAATATCTTTGATGTTTTTTAAGGAAATTCTTCAAAAATGTTACAGTATATACTTAAATATATGTATAAAATATTCTCAAAGTTTCAATAAATTATATTCATTTTTTACACCATGAAAAAATTCATGAAAATCATTTCGAAAACGCTATCCTAACCCTATTTCTTCCCTTAGAGGCTCTTTGAGCTTTAAAGGGAGTGACAAGTAAAAAATACGAATACTTCGAATAAATAATTTGTGATATTTTAATTACTCAATTCAATTGTTCGATAATAGGTCAAAACAGAATAAAAAAACGTGAGGGCATTTAAAATGCCTTGAGTAAAGTGAAAAGTTCTTGCGGTATTCCGCTAGATGTCTTTAGTTAGCCATATCTCATAATTTTCAACGATACCGTACAACAGCTGAAGATTAGTCAGAAAACCGTTTCGAACCATTTGCATAAAGCTAGTCTCAAGAAGAAGCTCTATGTATAGGCGTCATACAAATTGCTGCAAAAGAACCTTTTGGCCCGAAGTGATGCCGCCGATTTTTTGCTGATACGTAATTAAATCGACCCATTCTTGAAGTGGATCGTGACGTCGAAAAATAATCTTTAACTTAGGGGTCGACTCCGTTCTAAGCCTGATATACGTCATAAAACTAAACATCGATGTGAACGCCGAATCGTTCGTCCATCAGCGTAACGATTGTCATATCGTCCACTCGGAGAATCGCTTGAGTGATTTCACCAAACGAACCCGGATTTCAAACAGAGAAGAGAAAACGGCCTTGCATAATTTATTTGTAGAAGAGGAAGGTGTACTCTATGGTCCAGGCATAGCAGATTGATGCTGCGACAATATTTTTAATTATGAATTATATACAATAACTTTTAAACGCGTTTTTAATAACATCTGTGGAGCGCCTCTTTTTTTATATGTATTTCCGATGGGCCGATAATCTTTAATTATATTCAATACATTGATTTCTAAAAATTCCCAAGGATTGTTTAAAAGTTAATAAAAAAAAAGTATACAATTCATAAGTTATTTTATATTAATGGTTTGTCAAAAAAAATATCTCCATCAAAGCTTTAAAAAAAACAGCCTTCGCACTAGCCGACTGCCTTAATTTCTTGTGGCAAGTCAGCGGTTGCAACGGTGGAGCGGCGAAATTCCGCGTACCGGCGACTGTTCTCAAAAATGATCCGCGTCGAGTGGAAAAAATTGTCATTATCAAGGTCAAAGGAACGCAGCGTATAGGACCTCTGCGACGCCACTATCGATTATTCATTAAAAACACCGCATCGGAACCGGTTGAGAAAAATGCTCTAACAGTGCTAACGATTGCGACTCCTTGGTGCACGCTCGCACGAAACGATTTCCCGGAATCTATTTTTCACCAGCGTGCAACGCGGCGCATTTTAATTTTCCATCTGCAAAGAAAAAAAAACTATTAAACGATGAAAAATGCGCGTCGACAAAAAAGCAAAAAAAAAAAAAATGGAAGAAAAACGCGAGAAACTTCGTGTTACTCTTTGGACATATGTCGCAAACCGTGCGTCATCAAGCAAATTAAAAAAAAAAATGAAAATAAAGCGATACGATTCTTTTCGAACATCAACGCAACCGGATTTTATAAAATATCCCCCATCTTTTGCCATCTACATTTTCCGCTAAACGTATAGATACAAAAAAATTGTATCTATATGTTTTCGCTAAATTTTTCGCTAATACGACTTATCCACGTAGGAACTCGGCTAATCAAAATTCGAACGAACAGTGCTTCAACGATCCTCGAGGACGTTGGTGCAATGCTCACGACAAAAGTGAAACTCGACCGAAGGAAGAAAAGAACGAAAAAGGAACAAGTTGAAACGGTAAAAAAAAAAAAAAATAGTCACAGCATTCGTAGAAAGGTTGACGACGGACGTATATGTGCGAGAGTTGTAAGTAGACAAGTTTGGTCAGCAGATCGAAACGCTTGTTTAGTCGCCATTAATTACTCCATCGCTAATGATTTCGAGCAATCATTATTATGCTCCAGATATACATATATGCGTCTGTTTGTGACACATTTATGCATATTTCGAATCGACACTGTGCGGCCTACCTAGAATACGTATAGATATGTATTACTTACGCACGAGCCTTGTCGCCTGTTAGAAAGGCACGAATGCACCATCATTGCCACGTTAATAAATAATTGTACCGTTAAGTCTTGCGCCGAGAAATATTTTTACATAATTACTCTCACGATCTAATAATTTATGTTTTTTTTTTCCTTTTTACAAGGTGATGTTCGATTTCGTGCTCAAATAGTAGCGTAAGACATTGCTGTATGTACATTGATATCCATATTTATTTTCTTTCGTGCGTCTTGATTACCACGACCTACATTGGAGGTAAAGAATAATGCTGTTTGTTGTATAATGCGGTAAAAGGTACCGTCGAAAAACGGTTTTGTGTTTATTATTACTGTTATGCTATTACGACGTAACGACAACAACAATAATGGCCGTTGTTTTTAATATTGTTATTATTATTGTTTGAGTTTTTCGACAGTAATCTATATCTATAAAAGACAATTTGTGTATATTTATGTTCGTTGTTGACTCCGAAACGGCTAGAGCGATTTCGATGAAATTTTCAGGCGATCTTCAGATCAGCCAGGCGGGTGATCCTGTAAAGTTTGGTAGCGATCGGGTCAATGTGTATATTTGTTTTTTTTTTTCTTTCAATGTTCAATCACTGTTTTGCTATCGTTTTGCTATTGTTTTTATAAAACAATTGGCGATGACGGATGCGTCGTATATTTTCATGTGATTTATGTGATTGTTGTGATGCCTGTGGGTGACAATCTTCACCCGCTAAAGAAAAGAGAGGAAGAAAATGAAATCGATTAATAAAACTAATGTGAATTGAAATGATTTCATTCCCAGAGTTATTGTTCTTAATTTATTGTTTTACGGAAGATAGATAGATTGATCACATTAATCACAAGAAAATATACGACGCATGTGTCCATACAAATTGTGTTATAAAAACAATAGCGTATCGATAGCAAAACTGTCCTTGAACATTAAACAAAATTTATTTTGATCCATTCGCTACCAAACTTTACAGGATCATCTGCCATGCCGTTCTCAATATTGCCTGCATATTGCCTGAATATTTCATCGAAATCAGTCCAGCCGTTTCGAAGTCTATATAAGGAACATACATACATGCATTGTCTTTCATAGATATGGATTACGTTTATTGTAGTTATTAAAATTTGAAAAAAAAGTCATCATTCGTTTGTTTGTTTAACCATCATCGTTTGTTTAACCATAATAAATGTTTATCGTAAGAAAATAATTATTCGAAAAGTGTTGGTTATAAATGTGTTCAATTATTATTATACAAAATGAAGTACTAAAATAGCAATCAGCTTGATTTAAGAAGTCTTACGAATCGCCGTTTCATAAAGTCTTACGAATCGCCCCCGTCCACTTCGAAATTTTGAAACCACTATTCTCTCAAACGGCTGAACCAATCGGTATGAAATTTGTCGTGCGCATTCAGGACGATGGCACGGAGGGCCCCCCGGTCGCCATTTTGGATGAAAACGTTTCATTCTTGAGAAATCGCGGTTTTAAACGTTTCGACTATCTCTCTCGCACTCGTGTGTCACGTGGTAATGTTCGTCATGACCTTAACTTCGGTGATGGGCCGAGCTCCAGTCAAACCCCCGATCCATCAGCGTCGATTTACATTAATTAACATTTTTTAGGAAAATCAAACTGAAAGGCTTTTTTCATAGCATCGCTGAACAAAATATAGACGCCCGTTCATCGTTTGAAAAAAAAAAAAATACAAAAGATTGCAAAAATATTATTCTTCTGGTTTTTCTAAGATTACAATTAAGATCTCTAAACTAGAGGTTTGAAGCTTTGATTTGCTTTCTTTGTTTTTATTTTACGATCTTTTCCGCAGAGTGACAACATCTTGAAAATTAATGAAAAATTTCACATCTTTTTCATACTCTTTAATTTGTTTACGTAATGTACTACTTTTAATTATGATGATAATGATTATTACTTTTATTGTAATAAAGAATAAAGCGTTCTTATTATCGTTATGAAAATATTTATTTTTTGCAAATGATAAATTTTCTTCCTCCGGAAGAGGAATTTTTTCAGGGAACGCTGAGAAGCATTTACCTACCCTCGGAGATTGTGATAGGTCGTGACAGATAGGAACAATATCAATAGGCAACTTTCGGGGGCTTCGACAACACCTCGGTTGCCGCTCAGTAAATACTACGAAAAAAAAAACAATAACAAAAATTGTGCTATAACAGCAGCTCTCGGAAAATAGAGGGTGAGCGGCTATCACAGTTCAAATCCTGTTGCCTGCGTGGAAGGAGGGATCCAAGGATAACCGCCTTCTGTAAATGAGCTGCTGGAAACCGGACACTGCGTCAGCATACCGGTATTTCAACGAGGCTCAGTACAGAAAACTGTTTCATCCCTCTGAGCGCATCGACAATTGGTACAAGAAGAGTCGCCTTAATCGTCCGATCAATTACCAGATACCCGGGTATCCATTTCAGCTTTGCAGACAGAATTTATTAACTTTTTCTTTAAAAAACTGTATAACCGTCTGGATCCCCGAAATTTAAGTAGTTTGAA